>JASDQU011401305.1:0-44182 GCA_032191745.1 Picea mariana
TCGAAGATTCCTGTGAACATTGCTATCTGATTCAAGTGCTATTTCTGTTGCTATTTCATGAATCATTTCTGTGTATTGTGAAGATTATGCTGGATATTTTACTGTTATTCTGTTATTTCTAGCATTTCGTTTCTGTTCTGCATATTTTATATATCTGGTATCTTGCACTTTCCTCCTAACCTTAGAATCTGCTTCCCTCAAACTAACAATAGGTCACCCCCAAGCTAGGGCTTAAACTCCACTTGGAAAAGGAAATCCTATCCAAGTAAGGTCTCTTAGCAACAACAATGTTTCCAATTCAGGTGCAATTTTAACAACCAGTCTATAGTCTTTAGTTTCCCCACATGCTTTTCCCATCCAGGAAGTGTGCCGCTATGGCTACCCTACTTCCCTTCCAGGCTTCAACAACAAGCCAGATAAGAAGATTTAGATTTCTGTAACAACAACTTGGCACCTCTGGCAATAAAATCCCCTGCAATTCTCTCACTTGGAGAGAATGAACACATGCCTGACAACTCACCTCTTTAACTTAACTCCCAATAAATCCTCCTTAAGTGTTCTTCAGCCAAAATGGAAATCTAGTAGCAACACTTACAACAACAGGGATATGGTATGAATCATGGAGATCATAACCATCCCCTTGAAAGGATAGATGGAATGAGAAAAATGAACTAAGGTTTGATATTTTGTTTGGATTCTCTTGAAGTGCCACTTGTCACTTCCTCAAGTTTCTTTTCAACCACTTGGTGATTCATTTCCCCTTTCCAAAGACTTAAGAAAAAATCATGTCCTTACCTAGGGGTATTACACAACACATTCAACAGATCTCGAGTACTCTGTGACGACACAAGTTATATGTCAATTTGGAGAAATGATCATTTGTCATGTTGAGAATTCAATATCTATGATACATGGTGGATGAACATGGGGTGCATGTGGACCCAACCAAGATCCAAGTCATTCAAAAATTGGATAGCATCAATGACTCTAACAATCCTTCATAGCTTCTTGGTCCTTGCCAACTTCTACTATAGGTTCATGTTGGGCTTCTCTTGCATTGCTTGTCCCTTAAGCCAATTAACCGAGGGTGGAGATAAAGACAAAATTTCTTGGTTTGATTCACAAAAAAAAGAACTCGAGGATCTAAAATGATTCCTTTGCTCAACACCACTCCTCACTCTTCCAGACCTTCAACAACCATTCAAGATTGAGATATATGCCTCCAACTATGTTATCAGTGCAGTCCTCACTTGGAATGTACATATAGTTTTTTGTGGACTATCATGGTGAGACACTCTTTGACATTATTTGTAGGTATCCCACCTATGATAAGAATATGTACTCCATTGTGAAGCCATGTCGATAGTGGAAATATTATATTTTTAGAAAGGAAATGATGATCTAGACTGATCACAAGTATTTGTAATTCATGTAGAGACAAGGAAATTTATAGAATGAACTCCATTAGAAAAGGTCCATGTACTTGAAATGATTCCACTTGAACATTAAGTACAATAATGGAAGCACAAACCATGTTGTATACTGCCTTAGGTGGCTCCAGGTTGTAGCGCTAACCACAATTCTTAACTCCCATGGAAATGATACCTCAAGATGGCCCCAATTGTATGGAAACAACCCTACTTTTTTGCTACCTATCAAACAATGGGTATAGATAATTAGGTTCCATACTTTCACCTCTAGGATGCACTTTTGTGTCGTATGGGCCATCTTTATGATCATTCAAGTCAGTGTGAAAATACAATTTTGGAGGTGCAATATAGTCAGGTGGCAGGGCACTTGATGTGGAGAGGACACTATAATTACTTCAAAATTATTTCTATTGGCCAAAAACTTGAAAGGACATAAATCAATATACCATATCGTGCATTTCCTATGTCATTGCTTATCCTTCCTTTAAGAAGCATGGGATGTACACTCCTTGCATTCTCCAGACAAGCCCTAGGGTTAGTCTCCATGCATTGCATGTCGGGTTTCCCCTCCAGCAAGCATGGTATCAATTGTATCTTTTTGGTTGTCGATGAATTCTCTAAGATGGAAATTTTGGCACTGTCTAAGAAGAGTACCACAACGAAATCCACTGATAACATTTTATTTGAGCATGTTTGGGTTCATTTTGGGCTACCACGAACCATTATTTTAGATAGGGACAATATGTTCCTCAACATCTTCTAGTTGAGCCTATGGTCTCTGATGGACACCAAGTTGACAAAATTGATTTCCTTCCACCCCAAAATAGATGGAAAAACATATTTCGTCAACAGGATGATTGTTCATATCCCACAAACATACAAATACAAGCATCCATCTACATGGGATGAGAGCTTTCCATATGTCCAACATATCTACGAAATATCCCTCCCCATTGATGTAGCTCTTCCCATTGCATTTTCAACGGAAGATTCCCCCCACGCTTCAACCAAGGGAGATATAGTATCCAAATTTTATGAAAGGATCCAACACATCGAACAACAAGTTCATCATATAGAAATCCAATTTCAAGTAGAAGCAACAAACTAACCAACATCAGGTTCCACATAAATTTTAGGTTGGTGATAAAGTTTGGTTGAATTTTTAGAAAAATCACCTCATAGGCCCTTGCAGGTAGCATATACCACTCTCATATACACCTTACAACATCAAAAAAGTCTTCGGAGAGAATAATTTTGAATTAATTATTCCCCCTTTCCTTGGATTGCACCCACTATTTAATTTGTAGTTGCTTTGATCATGTTTTCCACCCTTATTGGACACCTTGGAGGTGGTGGTTGAGAATTCCCCCCTATAGAAATAAATCCTGTCTGCATTGAGTAGGATATAGTGGATTAGATCATGGACACCAAGATGAAGGGAAACCACCAATAGAACATACAATTCTATCAAGTTTTCAAAGTAGGACAACTTCTTCACCGAGGCAAGTGGCTCACCAAGAGTCAAATTCAAAAAACGCTTACCATCTAATGAGGCAAATTGATGCAATGGGGACCATTACTTCCTAGGGAAAGGACTGATATAGATGAACATCGGTGGCCACCCACATTTTCCACTGACTCAATATGAATCTCCATCTTGGCAATTTTTGTTTTTATCTATAGGTTTTCAGGTCCTACATTTCTGGGGTTGTTTTAAGGAATTAAAAAATGTCTTTGGCCATTTGGGGGCCTATAATTTCCATGGCATGCCTAGGATTTCCAATAATATTAAATCTTAGTTAGATATTCCCAACGAGCTACTATGCACACCAAATGGATATTGTAGACAAAAGTTGTTCCCCCGGGAAGTTGAAGTATAAATTAGCCACCTTGGGGCCCGTACCCCTTTTGGTTCTTCATCTCCTAGAGTTAGGGTTTTGGATATTTAGTGTTTTTTCCTCTTAGGATTTATTACTTCATGTTAAAATTCTATTTTGAAATCTGGTAATGGATGCTTGGTAATGAGCATAGTCAATACCTTGCTCTTCAAAGATAAGTTATCACCATACTAGCTAGTTTGTATTGCTTTGCATTTCACATTATTTTTGTATTTCATTTTTTAATAGAATTTTGTTGTCTTTGTATTAGTATCATCCTTGCAATATTTATGTGTGTATGTTTCCATTCATATTCCTCCCTTTCATTTCATTATTTATACAATCCAAATCAATGGTATCAAATAAATATTTTCTTTGTTGGTTCTCAATGGATGTCCCTGACAAGGTCATGGTATAGAAAGTTGGGTCTTGAACTATTGTTTTTTTGGAGAAGACCAATTTCACTGGCCTAGGAGGACCCTCATGGTGAATGAAAAAACAGATGATGGAACAAGATATCCTATCAAGTATTTTCTTAAGGAATCCCTTGTGCAACAGAGGAACGAGATGACATAAAATTTCACCAAGATCCTTCGATGACTACCAATGGAAACTGAGACACCTTCAACAAGAAACCATTTCGAAGGTTTGACACCCTTCAAGGTACAAGATAAATTTAACATTCCTTTATTTGAAGGAAATATAGATGCATATGCTTTGGATAAATGGTTAAATTTGTTAGAGGGTTATTACTTAGTTCAATTTTTTTGGACATCGAAAAGATCATTTTTTCACTCCTTAAGTCCCTTCCCCATGTCAAATATTGGTGGGAAAGTTATTAGGAGAGCCATGCTAGAGGTGAGTCTACAAAATTTAGCAGATAGTCTACTTGTGTGGATTTTGTTGATTCCCTCAAGGAGGAACTATACCTTGTTGGAAACCATGAAGATCAGTACATGAGATGGACAATTTTGCATTAGGTGAGAGACTAGATGGTGCCAAATTACACCAATATTTTCTATACCTTGCACTCAAATATGGGTATGAAAGAATATGAGTGGCACTTGGTTTTGATGTAACACAATGGAATGCATAGGTACATATTGTGTTACATCCAAATGGATATGTATTTCTTGGACATCTCCTCACTAGGAGTTGCTTATCGATATGTTGTCAAAATTGAGTAGAAATTTAAGTAGAGGAATAACTAGTATTTTGGGTTTGCAAATCCACCACAACAGAAGCATGGTAAAGGTGGCACAAACTCATAGAAAAAAGGATAGAGAAAGGATATCCAACCTTAAAAAAACTAATCCAAGCTCCAGGAAAAGAAGGATATCACAAAGTTGAAAACCATGGGCTAGAAAACCATGTGACAAAACCGCCCAAAGCGTACACAAAAACTACCCAAATTTTTTTCTAGGGGGACACCCCCTATGAATACCCCATTGCACTTGGAAAAACATACAATGTGTGGGGATAATTTTGTAAACAATATAACACATAACCAACTATCCTCACTAAGCATGGACATCTGATGACTTATCACAATAAGACACTCTCTAATACTATTTGTAGGTATCCCACCTATGACGAGGTATACTCCATTATGTAGGCATGTCGATGGTGTAAACATTATATTATTGGGAAGGAAACAATCATCCACACTGATCACAATCCTATCAAATTCATGAAGACATAAGGAAAGTTACATAATCACTGCAATCATAATTGGTCCATGTACTTGCAACAATTCCACTTGAATATTAAGTATAGGAATGACATCAAAAACTATGTTTCAAACTACCTCAGCTGGCCCTCGGTTGTGACTCTGTTGAAGTGGGAAAAATAACCTTTTGTCAGCAGTAGGGGTTACCCCTGATAAGAAGTCTCAATCAAACCTCTCACAATTTGGAATAGGGAACCCATCCAGATTCTGGCCCGACATCCATTTCTGGTTTTCGTTTTACCAGTTGCATCTCGGTCCACCAATGAATGTTTCCTAAGATAGAGAATGGAAGGAATCTAATATAATATGCATATGTCCAGATGAGAGTAAATTAACCAGAAAGTAAACATAGAACAAACCATGCTCCTTCCAATGGCTCAGGAAATATTTCACACATAGAAAATGAAAGAATATGAATAAATAACTACAAATGCATAATAGTCTAACATTTAAACAATCATCTATAGTTCCATGCCTACAAATTTAGACAAACATTCCCTAAAGAAAATAAATAATAATGTAGCCATCATACATAAGATTAGTCTACAATATGAAATACATCCTTACACAACTTGAGTGCTGAGAAAAACACAAAGGAATAGTCCACAAGACGTCCAACATGAGAATGAAAGCTCTTCAGAAAATAGCTTTCCCAAACCAACTTCTCCTCATTAACAGTTTCAGTAATAGTACATGAAAAATCGAAGGAAGGCTCCTCAATTTCAGTTAAAATGGTATACTTCCTTGAAATATTTCTTGAGTCTATACAATGCTTGAAGAGCCAAAAATCCCTCTTCTTGGATACAATATTTTTTTCTCTCATCATCTTCCCATTGTCTTATTTGTAACTCTGCACCTCTATTCTAAATCTTTTCATGGTCTCTATTAATGTTTTTTGTTCCCCTCTACTTATGCGCCCATTTGATTATGTCTCTATATTACCAACATTGATATTTTGACCTTAGGATTCTTTTTCATGATTGAAAGCTCCCTCTCCTTCCTCCATGTCCCATGTTGAGACTTAAGTCTGCACCCTTGCCCCTCCTGCCTCATTTTCCCTATACCTTCTTGAAAATATTTCCCCTTCTGGTTGGTTGAGTCAATTTACCTCTCTAAATGACTTGGTTTTTATTCATTATCTTTCTTGATTGATTCTTTGCGCAAATTGTTTCTATTTTCTTGAAGGATAATTACATGTTGTGATTTGGTTCAGAATACTTGTCATCGTGTTTGGTATTGATTGAGCTCACAACAGGTCGACCAAGCTTTTTTGTATGCACAAGGAATTCCCGTGAACAAAACGCATCAATTCATAGCATTCCATTTTGACCTTAGATTTTAAGCCAAGCAGACAGGTCAAATCTTCAATGCTGGAGATCTAACAGCTGATAAGATCAACAAATCTCGTACATTTGAGGTTCTAGAGCTTGCGCGAGGTTTAATCGTAGAGATACACATAAGCCACTCCGTGACTTTAGCGCCGAAATGTTTGAGCTCACCTTTGTCAAAAACTCTTGAATATTGAACCATTGCATCACTTCGCAAGATAAGCCATCCGGGAGATCTCCACACTTACCACTCGAAAAATCTTGAATGCTGAAACGTCGGAGACACGTGGAATCCATCAGTGGAGACACGTAACATCCATCCATGATGACACATGGAATCCATTGGTTGTCGACACGTGGCACTCATTTTAGTCCATTTGGGTTACGTCATCCGCTCATTTTTGGGTGACACGTGTCACTCTCTTCATGCAAACACATCAACGATACAACAATAGAAGGCCATGTCAGATTCATGGAATCATCCTTCGGCAGGTTTCCAAGCACAACATTTAAAAGACTCTCGAACCCCGAAGAGTTGGAGTCCCGAAGTCCTTAAACGATGAATGTTAAAGTAATATCATGTTAATAAGTAATTAGTGTTGGATAATGACTCTATGAGTTCTATCTTCTAGAGGATATGTATACTCTGTACCTGAAGACCCTCAACACCAGAGTTCTAAAGTGGCTCACCCAAATTTATTACACATTTTGAAATGTTTAAAAAGGGGAGAAAAACCAAAATTTGGGAAACTAGACATCCAGACTGGAGAAAGAATATTAGAGACTCCAGAAAATGCCAGATGACTTGCTTCTTTCCTCCAGGGGATAAGTAGGGAAAAAAGAATGGAAACATATAAAGTTATCTCTAGTGGCCTCAAACAACACACATGCATTCCAATGCTCGATACAAGAACTTAGTTTTGTCACTCCTAGCCATCTACTGTCAATTCTTGGTTCACTCCAGCATGCACATCAATCTAGCTTCAGTGCTAGTAGGAGTTTTTAATTGTTCAATTGCAAATCTCTTTTAGTTTTAGGCATAATAAGTGTTTTTTTTGTGTGATAATAACCACTCCTTTTTTGTTAAGTGAAGTTCAGAGTATTCATTAACATACTCCAATAGTGTGTTTTAGTTAATTTAATAAGTTTTTTTATAGCCGATGTGTAGAGTGAAACCTCAGTTTCACATTGGTCGAGGGCCTCCACATCTGTGATAAATAGGCATTCTTTGTATGTTATAGGGGTTGGGGTTTTTGGGAGAAAAATATCAATACAACAACTCGTTGGACCTGTTCTGTGGATGGATTAAATCTCTCTACTCAGTGAAGATACTATTGATGACAATGTGTTTGTGTCCAAATTCATATGTGTTTCTCATCTTGAATACAATTTTGATTTGTGTGAAGTACATTTATTTTCCTTCAACTACTGTATGAATTTACTTTATTAATATGCAACCTGTGATAACAACTATTCTTTGATGAATATTTTTTTTTGTTGCAACTTGTGGGAATAACTATGCTTTTGGTACATGTTTAATGCTTGAAGTGACATTTTAAGACTTAAACTTCTGGAAGCAGATTGTTCATCGAATGGTCTATTGTTTTCCTTTGTTTCTTACCTTTACTGTCTCACTTATTTGTTCTTAGTATGACACCAGCCAAAGAGGACCCTTGTCCATGTCATTTGGCCAACCAAACCATGCTCATGTCTTGGTAAACCAACCCTCTAAATGACCCATAAATAAAAAACCCAACCATTCATAACTTGAGGTGGACTAGCTCTTCCCTTTAGCAGTCAGGTGCAAAATTTAGGACCAACATCTTCTGGCACTGTTGTCGGGGAACAGATTAATGAGATATCTTTCCTTGGGATAATGAAAACGATCATATATGACCTTTCATGGTGAACAAATATCAGACACATTCTGTCTGCCATCTTTCACCTGGCGACTCCACTGAGTAAACTTCAAAAAATAAATACTAGCTCTGAGAAAAGGACTCAAGAAATCCAAATCTGAGCATACCAGATCCACTAAGGCTCATCCTAACCTTGACAAGGACACAATAGTCTCTTAGCCAAAAATAAAACTAAGAAAATCCACCTTAGCTCAGAGATATACTTCACCCCTTAAGGGTAAAGTTGCACCTCAAGAATCTATTGTTATTCATCATCATAAGAAACTTGAATTTGCTAGCCCTGAGAATCAAAATTCCAAGGAACCTTAGACACCTTCAACTGCTGCCTCTACTTTATCATCTATTCCAACATCCACCCCTATATATCCAATCAATATTCAGATTCCTATTGCCAAAACAATGGCTGTTAACAGGATGGATGCCATAATTGCTGCTAGATATGCACCCCTATTTCTACCTGTAGGATTACATGCACTCCCAACCACAGATTACATGAAATATTTTCCCAGATATAATGTGGAAGGGGATGTCACAGTCGAGGAACATCTAATATCCTTCTACAACTTTGCAGACAACTTTAACATTGACTATGTAGATGTGTGGATGAGGTTTCTTTGTACAAAGCCTTGATGGGGAGGTAAGAAAATGTTTTCGGGGCCTCCCTCCAGCCTCCATTACAGATATTGATGCGTTAGATGAAGCTTTCATAAAGAAATGGGGAGATAGAAGGGATTATCTGTATTACATAACTGAGTTTTGGGCTCTTAAGAGAAAGAATGGTGAGTCTATTTCAGACTTCACCAAGAGATTCAATAAGATGTATGTAGAATATCAGATGATATAAAACCAATTGAAGCCTCTTCCAATATCACGTATTCCAATTTATTTGATGCAAACTTCTCTCTTCTATTGAGGGAGAGAAGATCCACCACCTTGTTGTCCATGCAAGAAGCAACCATTGAGGTTGAATCCAACATATTGACATTAGATAGGTTAAAGAATAGATATGAAAAAGACAAGAGGAAACAGAGAGAGGAATCCCGTGCCTCCTCTAAACCAACCACATATGATCCCAAACTTGATGAAATGACCAAAAATTTGAAGGATTTGACATCTAAAATAGATGAGTTGAAATGGGTATCTAAACAACCAAACATAGCTTTTCAAGGGGTTGAAAACATAAATCCCTACTAGTTTAGAAGGCCGAATGATGCCCCTCATATAATGCAGAGAGAGAGGAGGAATGATGATGACCAAAGAGTAGTACCTCCTTTCCAAAACAATCAGATTGAGGAGATGGATGGAGATAGTGATGCTTTGGATGATGTTGTTGCACTTTTCAATGAAACAGATTTTTACACCAACGACTTAATGCAACAAGATTATGAGGTAGCACTACTGTCAAATCATTTTTATGTTGAGATAGGGGAAGAGGGGGTTATTCAAGGCCAACCCAAAAATAAATATGACTTGAGGCCTAGAAAAGACGCTCCCAAATCCACCACCTCTGATCAGAAAAGAACAATAGATGTTCCTCCCAAGACAAATCCAAGAAAGGGTGCATTGGATAAAGCTCACCAACCTCCTCCATTTAAACCAGTTGTCCCTGAAGTAAGGGAAGTTGATAGGCCACAAGCATCTTTCAGCCTAGAGCATGAGTTGAGCAAGATCAAGATCCATGTACCTCTGTTAGAATTGTTGAAAAATGATCCTTTCAAACAATCCACTATGAAGGTTCTGCATCCACCTAATTTTGTTTTACCTTCTGATGCAATTAGTCTGTAGGATGAGAACCCAACCATTACTGTGGGCCCACACATTGAGGATGGATTTGATGCTTCTCCACCTTTTTACATATCTCTGAATGTCCATGAAAAGATCCTACATAACTGTCTCAACTAAGGTTCCTCACACAATGTCATGCCTAAAGTTGTTATGGAGGAACTGGGTCTTGAGATCACCAAGCCCTATCAAGACCTTTACTCCTTTGACACCAAAAAAGTCAAATGTTTGGGATTAATAAAATATCTGGTGGTTTCTTTGGCATAGTTACCCATGAAAAGTGTAGTGATGGACATCATTGTGGCTGACATTCCCCCCAAGTTTGGTATTCTTTTTTCCAGGACATAGGCCAAGAAGGTTGGGGGATCATTACAAATGGACTTCACATATGCCACCATCTCTATTTTCGAAGGAGAGCATAGGAGGTTATACAGAGAGGTTAGATTGACCTATATTGTTAGTGACCATCAAAATCCAAGCAATCACCCAATTTATGTTGTTGAGGATGAGATTGGCTCATCTGTTTTTGATCTAAATGGTGATGAACCATAAATTACAGTCACCAAATGCAAATATCAACCTTTGAAAAATCAACAAAACAAAGTGTGGAAGATGTTTTTCTATGGATCTTCATCAAAAGAAGGTTCTGGGGCTAGTATAGTCCTCATTTATCCTGCACAGGAGGTTGTAACTCTCTCTTATAAGTTGCAATTCGAGACTACTAACAATATAGCTGAGTATGAAGCTCTGGTGCTTGGATTAAAGGATTCTAAAGACATGTCCATTGACAATTTGGCAGTCTTTGGTGATTCTAAGTTGATCATCAATCAATTCAAGAATATCTGTCAAGATAAACAACATAGCCTCAAACAATACATGAATGCGGTGTGGGACCTGGTTGACAACATCTTTCTGGCATTTAATATTTCCTTCATTCCTAGAGAGGAAAATAAGAAGGAATATTCTTTGGCCTTGGTTGGCAGTACCTTCAGACCTCCCATTGGCCTGAATATCAAGTATCAGGTGGAAATCAGACACAAGACAAGCATACCAGAAAACATCAAGCACTTGCAGATCTTTAGTGATGACCTAAAGCTGCAAATATATCTATAGATCATTGAAGAATTATCCAACATCTCAATAGATCAAGAGGTTGAAGATGATGAATCAAAAAATCAAAAAACATCTCATCTTCTGAACAAAGTGGTTGGACACAACATTGTGGAACTTAAAATGAACCACATCCCCAAGGGTATAGTGCCATTGGAAAGGTTATTTAGCATGCATGATGTCTCCATAGAAGATGCCATCAAAAATCAAGAAGAGGAAGTGATGGACTGCAACATTGGGACTGTTGAAAATACCAAAATAGTCAAACTGTCCAAGGCACTACCTACAGAACAAAAAGACAGGTATGTCGGCCTCATGAAAAATTTTGCTGATATTTTTGCATGGTCGTATGAGGATTTGAAGACATTTGACACTGGCATCATCCAACACAATATCCCTATGAAGGCTGGTTCTAAGCCATTGAGACAATAGATTAGGAAATTTAATCACATGCTGATGTCCATATTGAAAAAGAGTTGAAAAGAATACTTGATGCCAGAAATATTGTGCCCCTGAGGTACTCAGATTGGGTGGCCAACTTGGTACCTGCGAGGAAAAAGAGTGGGGAGATACACTTGTGTGTGGATTTCCAAAATATCAACAAGTGTTTCCTAAAAGACAACTACCCCCTGCCTAAGATGGACCATATTTTACAAAGGGTAGTAGGTGCTCACATGATTTCCTTACTGGATGGGTACTCTGGTTATAACCAGATTGCAATGAGTGAAGAAGACAAAAAAAAAAAAACATTTACCACCCCATGGGGTACATTTATGTACAAAAAAATTCCCTTTAGACCGATGAATGCAGGGGCCACCTTTCAGAGGGCCATGGATATAGCCTTCGTGGGGGAAAAAGAAAAATGTATGGTTATATATTTGGATGACATCACCATTTTCTCCAAATCAAATGCAGAACATTTACAACACCTTGAACAAATTTTCCGAAAATGCAGAAGATATGGGATCTATTTGAACCCCAGGAAGTCCTACTTTGCTATGCTAGAAGGTAAAATCCCAGGCCACATCATTTCAACATGAGGTATAAAAATAGACCCTAAGAGAGTGGAGGCCATTCAAAAAATTGAAATTCCCAGAAACAAGAAGTCTATTCAGTTTTTAATAGGAAGAATATTTTTTTTGAGGTGCTTTGTGCCAAACTTTGCTAAAATCATAAGGCTTATCGCCAACATGCTGAAGAAATATGTTGTTATCAAGTGGTCACATGAGTAAAAATAATCATTCCAGAGGATCAAACAAGCCTTGGTTGAAGCCCCTGTATTAGTCAACCCTAACTATGCCAAATAATTCTTTATCTTTTCTTTTGCTTCCAAGGGAACCATTGTTGTTGTGTTACTGCAAAAGAATGAAGAAGGGAATGAACAACCCATAACCATTTTCAGCAAATCCCTCCTAGATGCTGAGCTAAAGTATGACATATTAGAAAAGAAGGACTATGCATTGGTCAAAGTGTTGAAATCCTTCATGGTGTATGTGTTACAATCTAGCATAACAACCTATGTTTCTAGCAGCAGTGTCAAAGAGATTTTGGTTCAGCCAAACAATGAAGGGAAGAGAGGGAAATGGATTGTCAAACTATTGGAGTATGAACTACATGTTAGAAAAATAGGACCACGGAGCAATAAAATAAAACAAATGAAGAAAAAAAACACAAAAGACACACAATACAAGAGAGACATAGATTTACGTGGTTCACCCAGTGTGGGCTATGTCCACCAGAGAAATTGCCAGGTCCTTCCTTTATTATTATCCAGCAAATGAAGGGATACAACCTACAACAAAACCCGTTGTAACTTCCTCTTCTTTCTCTCACAGTCTCCTCTCTCAGAACATAATATTCACCACCATCCATAGCCGCGATACATTTCCCTCATAAAAGAGGGTTTCCTTCTAGGGAAAAAAACCCTAACATAATCTCTACCGTTAGATCTGCGACCTTATAATGAATGGTCCAGATTTACAATGAAATTACAATATACTTTTANGGGGGTACCCCCCCTCTACACTCCCCCGCGTGGAAGAGTGTACATACTTCTGGGGTGTAAATACTTCATGGGGTATAAAAACGACTGAAAGCAAGGACCTCTGAATCAGGAAGATAATCAGGCTCGACAACCAACACTACACATAAATTCCACCAAGCTAATTAAGGGGTAGGGAATTTCCAATTTATTATCATAATCAAACTATAAGGTGCTAGAATTTCATTAGACCTTCACCCAATCCGATGCACCCATGACATAGTTTGGACAAGACAACATGCAGGTATTTGAAAAATAATCTTCTTCACCTTGGTACATAGATGTTATTTACTTTCTGTAGCACCTAGAATGTCCACCGGATTTGAAGAAGATGAGAGTCATATCTCTCAAATTAAAAGCTAGAAAATTCTGCATTTAAATCAGAACCTGTATTGGAGGGATCCTGTTGGCATCCTATTAAAGTGTCTTGATGAAAATGAAGCTAAGAAAGTCATAATAGATATGCACAGGAGAGATTGTGGGGGACACCAACATTGGAAATCTACAACCCTCAATATCCTAAGGGCATGGTACTACTGGCCCACCCTTTTCTCTGATGTATTCACTACAGTAAGGGAATGCAATGAATGCCAAAAGTTTGTAGGAAAGCATAAGTTACTCTCACTTCCCTTGAAACCTATCCCTACTAGTGGCCCCTTTCAACAATGGGGATTAGATTTCATAGGTGATATAAATCCACCCTCCAGTGGGAAACACAAGTGCATCCTCACTGCCACTGACTACTTTACCAAATGGATTGAGGTTGTGCCCACTAGGAATGTTACTGAAAAAGTAGTTATGAAAATTTTGGAAACCAATATCTTTGCCAGGTTCGGCTTCCATAGAAATCTTATAAAAGACAATGCCCAAGAATTCAAGTCCAAAGCCATGATTGAATTCTGTGGTAGCCATAACATTGCCTTGACACATTCCACGCCCTATTATCCTTAGGGGAATGGGTTGGCTGAGTCATCAAACAAGTCTCTCATCAGGATCATCAAGAAATTGTTAAATGAAAATAATAAATCCTGGGACTCTAAACTTAAGTATGCCTCGTGGGATGATAGGATCAACACCAAGATATCCTTGGGAACCTCACCATTTTAGCTAGTCTATGTGATAGATGTTGTCTTCCCCACTCAGCTCGATATACCAGTTTTGAAATTCCTACAGGAAGAAATGGAGGATCCAAATGACATATAGAGGAGAATCTTTCAGATTATATAGGCTCAACAGAAAAGGGAAGCACTGAGTCAGATCACTAAAGCATACCAAAGAAAAATCAAGTCATCTTTTGACAAGAAAACCAAGAAGGAGATTTTTCAAGAAGGCGACCTGGTCCTGAGGTGGTATTCCTGAAGGGAAGAAAAGTACAATCATCGTAAGTTTGATAACCTATGGTTTGGTCCTTTTAAGGTGGTCGAGGTTCTGGAAAATAACACATTTGTCTTACACAATCTGGATGGTACTGAAATTTTCGGAGGCCCAATAAATGGGTGCTTCCTGAAACACTATTTTGCTTGAAATACTGAGGGAAGGTCCCTCTTGTACCATAACCTCTTTCCTTTTTCATTTTCATTTGAATAAGCTCGTCATTCAAGCATTTCATTTTTAGTTTGTTTGTGTGTGAATAAAGACTCCATAGCCCAATAGAGGCACTGGGGTGTAGTTGCAGTTTTAATTTCAATAAGATGCATGGTTGAGAGATAGTAGTAGGTATACATGGTTGGTAGACAGAAACAAAGGTGAGAGAAGGAAGGTGGGAGCAAGTTATTTAATTCCAAGGCACTGGTCTATTGTTCTTAGCACCTCACAGGAAAGTATTATCCCCAGTTGGAGCCAATGTTGAGATTTAATTCTCCACCCCTACCCCTCCTGCCTCATTTTCCCTATACCTTATTTAAAATATTTATCCTTCTGGTTGGTTGAGTGAATTTCTCTCTCTAAATGACTTGGTTTTTATTCATTATCTTTCTTGATTGATTCTTTGCACAAATTGTTTATGTTTACTTGAAGGATAATTACATGTCGTGATTTGGTTCAGAATACTTTTCATCGTGCTTTCCATTGATTGAGATCACAATAGGTTGACCAAGGCTTTTTGTATGCACATGGAATGACTGTGAACAAAACACAACAATTCAAAATAGTCCATTTCGGGCTTATATTTTAAGCAAAATAGACAGGTCAAATCTTTAATGGTGGAGATCTAGTAGCCGATCAGAACAACGACTCTCATACATTCGGGGTTCCAAAACTCACGTGAGGGTTAATCGTAGAGTTACACATAATACACTTCGCGACTTCAACGTCGAAACGTTCGATCTCACCTTTGTAAAAAACTATCGAATGTCGAACCACCACATTGTTTCACAAGATAAACCATCTGGGAGATCTCCACACTTAGCACTCAAAAAATCCCAAATATCGAAATGCTTGAGACACATGGCATCCATTAGTGGAGACACATAGCATTCATCCCTGATGACATGTGGAATCCATCGGTTGCTGACACGTGGCACTCATTTCAGGCCATTTGGGTTACATCATCCACTCATTTCTGGGTGACATGTGTCTCTCTTCATGCGAACACATTAGCAATACAACATCTGACTACCACTTCATATTTGGGGAATAATCCTCTGGGAGGTTTCCAAGCACAAAATTTAAAATAACCCTGAACCTCAAAGGGTCGAAGTCCCGAAGTCCTTAAACGATGAATGTCAAAGTAATCTTGGGTTAGTAAGTAATTAGTGCTAGATAATGACTCCAAGAGTTCTGTCCTCTAGAGGATATGTATACTCTGTACTCTGAAGCCCCCGAATGTCGAAGTTCCGAAGTGGCTCACCCAAATTTATTGCACATTTTGAAATGTTTAAAAAGGGGCACCAAATCAAAATTGGGGAAACTACACATCCAAACTGCAGAAAGAATATTAGAGACTCTAGAAAATGCCAGATGACTTGCTTCTTTCTTCCAAGGGATAAGTAGGGGAAAAACACTAGAAACATATATAGCTATCTCCAGTGGCCTAAAAAAGTGTGCATACATGCCAGTTCTTGATACAAGAACTTATTTCTGTCACTCCTAGCCATTTACTGTCAAATCTTGGTTCACTCCAGCATGCACATCAATCTAGCTTCAGTGCTAGTAGCTGTTTTTAATTGTTCAATAGAAAAACTCTTTTAGTTTCAGGCATAATGAGTGGTCTTTTTTGTGCGATAAGGACCACTCTTTTAAAGTGAAGTTCAGAGTATTCATTAACATACTCCAACAGTGTGTTTTAGTTAAGCTAATAAGCTGTTTTACAACCGATGTGTAGAGAAAAACCTCAGTTTCACACTGGTTGAGGGACTCCACATTTGTGATAGATAGGCATTCTTTGTATGTTAGAGGGGTTGGGTTTTTTGGGAGAAAAAGATCAATACAAAAACTGGTTGGACCTGTTTTGCGAATGGATTAAAGCTCTCTACTTGGTGAAGATACTATTTATGAAAGTGTGTTTGTGTCCAAATTCGTATGTGTTTCTTATCTTGAATACAGTTTTGATTTGTGCGAAGTACATTTCTTGTCCTTCAACTACTATATGACTTGTCTTTATTATAATGCAACATGTGATAACAACTATGCTTTGATGAAGATTTGTTTTTGTTGCAACCTGTGGGAATAACTGTGTTTTTGGTACATGTTTAATGCTTGAAATGACATTTTAAGACTTAAAATTATGGAAGCATATTGTTCATTGAATGGTCTACTGTTTTCCTTTGTTTCTTACCTTTACTGTCTCACTTGTCTGTCCTTAGTATGCCACCAGCCAAGGAGGACCCTTGTCCATGTCATTTGGCCAACCAAACCATGCTCATGTCTTGGTAAACCAACCCTCTAACTGACCTATAAATAAAAAAACCAACCATTCATAATGTGAGGTGGCCTAGCTTTTCCCTTTAGCAGTCAGGTGCAAACTTTAGGACCAACATCAAAAATCTGCATTCTTGTCTTGATCTGGTATGTTTATATCCCTTAATTTTGCAAAATGTGTAAGCAACCATTTTTTTTAGAATTTTGCATATGATAGAAAATTTTCAATTAATGCTACATGTCCTTTTTTCTTCTTAATTCACGAAGAATTATATCATAGTTCTCCCAACTATAATAATTCCATGTTATTCTTCTCTGATCCAATTTTTCAACGACTAATATCTTGCTTAATTCTAAGTCTTGAACATAAAGTTATTGATGACAAAGGAAACAAAGGAATATCCATTAGCACATGCAATATAACTTCAACGCTCAACAACCATCTGAGCATTCCTTCATATTTAATTTTGACCGTGAATCTAGTTCTCTTTGGATTAAATCACAATCGTCGACGTACTCACTAGTCACATAAACATGCCATGCAACCATAATGCACAACACTTGTCCAATCTTACCTTGATTAGATCTCATTCGTTGATCTATTCTTCTTTAGCATATAGAGACCACCGAGTCTTTAACTTACAACCACCATCCAATCATATCTATGATTAACCTTAGCCGTCGATATGTTAGCTTGATGGTTTCACTGCAGATCGAAGGCATATCATTTCTTAGTTTCAACTTCCGTGGCCTCCAAACTACACTTCATGCTCTGCCACACTCACTTTTCACTTATACTTAGAATATTTTCAATCCTTTCTCCGTGGGTCTGAGACACTTTAATTTACCCTTCCGTGGTTTCTAGAATACACCTTCACATTCTATCGCACCTATTTTTCACCCGTACTTAGAAACTTTTCTAATTATTTCACCATAGGTCTATGAGACATCATGAGACAAGGTGTCTCCCACCCTCTAGGCCATCCTATCTATCACAAGTGGCCACCTCCTAGGCCATCCGATCGATTCCTCATACTTAGACAATTTCTCATAGTTCACCGCACTCCGCGATCTCTTGACACTTAGTTGATTTTCGATTTCCTACCGTTGGCCATGAGTCTATAGAATTTTCCCAAGTCACTTATGGTCTCGTCCATCCGATCGATTCTCTGTAGTTATTCTATTTTCAATATCTCACCACGCTTCATGGGTATACAACATTTTCCCGAGTCACTTGTGCTCTCGTTCATCCAACCGATTCTCCATACTTAGTCGATTTTCGAGATATCACCACACTCTGCAGGTCTACAACATTTTCCTGAGTTACTTGTTCTCTCAATTGTCCGATCGATTCTCCATACTTAGTCGATTTTTGAGATCTCACCATGCTCTTTGGGTCTACATCATATTCTCAAGTCACTTGTGCATGAAAGACACATTAATTAATGAAGAAGCATGAAATAAATGCAATAAATGTTCATGCAATAATCAAGATTCATGCTAGACTTAAAAATATTTCTTAATCATGCCATGCACAACCATAACCAGCAAGAAATCACATTAAATATACATATATCAGAGATAATATTCAATACACAGTGGAAATAAATATACACGAAAAGGAAACCACGACAGAGAGCACTTATCTTAAACAAAACCAATCACCAACTGGTTGAAAACCAAGGACGTTCCACCCAACCTTAGATGTTGTTGTTCCAAGTCTCAATAGTAGGTCACCCCTTAGCCATGGAAATAAATCCACAAGGACGGGTTCAAGAGAGACACCCAGCTTCCCAAACTAGTCAACACTCAAGCTCTCATAGGTTTTGCAACACACAACAATCCAAAGTACACCACCTCTCTTCTCTCCAGCCTGCACAACCCAAAGAAAATGAACCTCGTTCACTGCAATGCAGTCTCTTGGGATGTCCAATTCTTTCCATGGATCCAATAAATTTGTTCAAGAATATTCATGTTGGGATTCTCAGGATTCCCAATTGTGAATAAAGTTTGGCACATGCCAATGCATCTTAGGAATAC
The DNA here is from genome assembly GCA_032191745.1 of Picea mariana. Lineage (NCBI taxonomy): Eukaryota > Viridiplantae > Streptophyta > Pinopsida > Pinales > Pinaceae > Picea > Picea mariana. Next base: position 19,115 of record JASDQU011401305.1, read on the forward strand.
ATGCACCAATTCATGGTTGGAATGCACCAACAATTACTATAGACAAAAAAATAATGGCTTCTTTCCTCATCAAATCATTCCCATATCCTAACCAAGAACAATAATGAATGAATGCAAATATAGAATTAAAGAGTGAATGGAGAAGAACCCCAAACAATCCAAAGATGGGTTTATATATTTGCATGGAAATCAAGAACCACATGGCCTTCCCCCAAGAATCTCATGTAACCACTTTTCTCAATTAAAACCAATATGGTTAAATAAAATATAATAAAATACTTATCCCCTTTATCCTCCTCTCTCATGGGATCATAGTCTCCTATGACTCTTATCCTTGTCCATCTTGCAACCAATGATGTATTTTATTATTTACAATGTTCAGAGTATTACATTTCCTAGGCACTCTGACCCCTTTTAATTTTCCAGAAACTCTGTCCTTTCATCAAATAAAAAAAATACATTATTAATATGGGGACTCAAAATTGGGGTATTACATTCCCCTCCCCCTTATTTTGACACTATCCTCAGTGCATATACAAAATATAAATCAAAATTCCAAAATTATTCAAAAAGTCGCAGGCACTCTGCCCGCATGGCATCTTCATTCTCCCAAGTAGCATATTTAGGACCATAGCAGGTTCATTGAACTTTTACCAGTTCTATGACTCGATTTCGGATCATTTTGAATTTTCTGTCCACTATGTGCATCGAATGGAACTGAAAGTCTCCTTATGGATCCACCCAAATCAAATTCCAATCAATAACATGGTTAGGATGATGTACATACGTTTTTCAGCAAAGAGACATGAAATAAATTATGCACATTCATGGAAGCATGCAATGAAAGCATATATGCAACCGACCCTATTTTTTGAATATCTCAAATGGACCACATAATCTAGCTGCTAGATTTTTACAACTTCCCATCTTCAATGCACTCTTCTTAGGATTCACTTTCAAAAGAACATGTTATCCCACTTTAAATTCTCTAACTATCCCGTTCTTATATGCATAACTCTTCTTTCTATCTTGTGATGCCTTCAAATTCTGCTTAATTTTGACCATTTGGTCTTCCATATCCTTGAGAAATTTTAGTCCAATTACTCCTCTATCTGCTGGGTTGTCCCAACTCACTAGAGTATTGCATTTTCTACCATTTAAAGATTCAAATGTGCTCATCTTCAATGAAGAGTGATACCCATTATGATAGGAAAACTCAACCAAATGAAAGTAATCTTCTGACTTGGATGGCTTATCCATCACATACATTCTTAACATGTATTGAATTACTTGGTTAACTCTCTCCATTTGCCCATGTGGTTGTGGATGGTATGTTGTGCTAAAGTTAATATTTGTACCAAATCCTTTAAATAATCCCCTCTACAAATTTGAAGTAAACTTAGTATCTCTGCCTGAGATAACTGCCTTACGTATCCCATGCAACTTAGCAATCTCCCTCATGTAAATTTCCACAATATTAGTTGTTGTAAGAGTCATTTTCATAGGAAAAAAATGAGCAACCTTTGACAATTTATCAACCACTACCATTATTGATCCACAAGGATCCAGAACTCTCAAAAATTTATTATCTTAAATGCTTTATAAAATGAATTCATTTTGTAGAGATCAGAGAGAGCTTTCTAATGACATGTGAATCACCTCAAATGGATGTCGTATGAGAAAGTTATGGATTTTCAAAGTTTCAGTAAAAACAAGGAAAAAGTCAAAACAGGCAGGACACATGACAGGCCCACAGGATGCCACGTGGCCATCCATAGAGTTGATAGGCTGAAATCATGATGATGTCAGAAATTTGACGTGGAAACACGATAGAGTGCCACATATCACCCAAATTTGGCACATTTGGCACCCAGTTGGACGAGTTGGATGTTGCCACGTGTCATTCATATGGATGACATGGAATCCTAGTGAATAGACATGTCAACATCCATACAAAAATTTGGCAGTGATGTGGTATCCATATGGGCCACATGGAATCACTGAAAGGGTTCCACGTGTAAGGACGTACAATGACGTGACAACTCTAGAAGATGACATGTGTATAGGTGATGTGGCATACACGAGTATAGTGGTGCATGAGGTGATGCTGATGACATGACAATGGCCAATGAATGGTTTCCACTTGGACCAATCGGGTGGCACCACTGACCAGACCATGTGGCATTAAAGGGTGCACCAACCTCTATGAAATTAATTTAATGTTTGGTTATATTTGTTGGAATGGTTATATAGTTATAATTATTATATTCAAATTATTCTATTTTGGTGGATTGAACCTAGAACCCCCTGGTTATATTCCAAAATCCTTAACCATTATTCCAACCACTTTGGCCATGATAATTAATGATACTTAAATAGGTTTGTTTTGGAATTAATTTTGGTTGTACCAATGCCAGTGGATTTAGATCGGGTTTTTGGCCTATAAAAACCCAGTGCTCGACCTTCATACGAGATAGAAATGTGTGATAATTTGTAGAGGATATGCATCAAAGTTCATGACAAGTTCATATTTTCCTTGTTTTGCATGCATGATGTGTTCCTATTTTAGGTTTTCCTCATTTTGCATGCTATAGAGTTCTTTGAGAGAAGTATAGAGTGTTTATATCATTTTTTCTCAAATTTTTGAGAGGAATATGATGGTAATGTTAGTCCTGTGCTAAAGTGTTGTGTATGGAGATATTAGTCCATGTTTTCATATATATGACCCATAGTCTCGTTATGCATGCAAAAGGGGGTCTTTAAGCAACTGATCAGAACATAATGAAGTTTATACTCATTTTTCTCAGAATTTCACGAGGAATTCAATGGTAACCTCTATTTTTGGTTTTGAGCAACATAATTGAAGGGTGTCTTCAAACTCGATATTCCTAAGTACATTCATTGTAATTTTGTCATTTCATAATTAATAGAGCAGTCTCATTGTTTGGAAGTAGACCCAGAGATGTAGCCCAAGATGGGTGAACTCCATTATCAAACTGTGTAATGAGATTTTTTATTTGATGTCTTTATTTCTCTCTATTTTGGCACTCATTATTTCTCCAAGTTATTATTAGTTAATGAAGTTTATGGATAAAAGTGTTTTCACATGATATTTTGTAAATAGTCATAACGATTTTCATTTCTCGAATCTGGTCGGATGTTTAGTCCTTGCTTAAGAACTAATTGACATATGAGGATTTTCAGATCAATTATTGAATCGTGTTTCCTTGTCATCCTAGGAAACTTAGTTGTGAAATCAATGGCTACCACTTCCCATTTCTTCTCTGCAATGGATATAGAAAACCTTCTAGGTGTCTATGCTCAACTTTCACTCTTTGACAAATTCCTTGCATATGGCAATGTAATCAACAACATCCTTCTTCATCCTGGGCCAAACGAATTGGATTCTTACTCTTGCAATTGTTTTCTAGTAACTGAGATGTCGAACATATGGAACATTATGCATTTCTTTTAATACCAAATTCCTAAGTTCCCTAGAATTAAGAACACAAGTTCTATTCTGATGCATAAATAATCCATCTTCTTTAATCTCATACTCTTTAATTTTCGGCTGTGCATTTTCCTGCTGTAAACTTTCTTTTACGTGTAAAGTAATGCTGGTCTATAACCACAACATATAAAATTATACTCTTTAAATATGGCTGATGCATACTAATGGTTGTAGCGTACATGAGATGTATCCTTCCGTTGAGTGCACCAACAAATGTTTTTCTTTTCCTTTGATATGCTTGATGCCAAAATCATATGCTTGTGTCAAACCATCTTGTCTTCCTTGCATTCAAAGTTGTTCGTTCAAAAATATATTTCATACCATTGTGGTCTATCCTTAATCCAAACTTCTTTCCCATGAGATAATTCCTCCACATACTCAATGCATGAACTATGGAAACAAGTTCCAAATCTTGTGTGGAAAAATTATTTTCATGTTCTTTAAGCTTTTCAGAATAATAATTAATGGCATGTCCATTTTGAGTGAGGAATCCACCAAGTCCTTCTTTGCATGCATCTGTACATACCACAAAATTCTCACTTGGTTCAACAATCTTTAAAATAGGTGCACTAGGAAGTAATGTTTTTAACAAATTAAAGTTATCTTCCAAATTTGTTGTCCATTCAAACTTAATTCCTTTCTTTTGTAAAGAAGTGATGGGATGAGAAATTTTATAGATTCCTTCTATAAATCTCCTATAGTATCCAGATAATCCCATAAAAGAACTTACTTTTGAAACATTCCTGGGTGTTGGCCATCCTCTAATGGCTTCAATCTTGTTTGGATCCACTGCTATGCCTTCTTTTGAAATATTGTGCCCCAAATAATGGATCTGTTCTTGGTAAAAAGAACACTTGCTTAACTTGGCATATAGCTGATGTCCCCTTAATACTTGCAACACCAACTTCAAGTGATTTTCATGCTCTCCCTATGAATTATTATAGATAAGTATGTCATCTAAGAACAAAATGAAAAAATTATCCATATAATTTCTAAATATGCCATCCATTAAGAACATAAAGACAACTGGTGCATTGGTCATTCCAAATGGAACCACTACAAATTCATAATGTCCATACTTGATTCTAAAGGTTGTCTTACTGATGTCTTCTTCCTTGATTTTTACTTGATGATATCTTGATATCAAGTCTATCTTTCAAAATATATTTTCCCCTCTCACATGATCAAAGAGGTCATCCATTATGATCCTTCTTTTGGTTCCAATGGTGAACCAAACTTGATTTTTCAATGTTACTTGTCTCCAAATTTAATATGTCCACTATTTTAGGATCAATGTAACAATGTATTTCTCCCGAATCAGTTAAAACAACAAGAAGTTGATTAATTATCTTACCTTCCACTTCGATCATATTGTATTGGTATTCTGATTGTTGATCTTCCAAGGCTGCATATATTCTGGGAGTACTCCTACCCATGTCTTATACTATAGAGGATTCTTGTATTTTTTCCACAGTCTTCATTTTATCTCCTATGCAAGGGAAATCCTTATACATGTGATCTTGTTTTCATCCCCAACATTGGATTGGTGGTCTTCCCCTTTTCCCCAATGAGTCTTATTTATTGGATTCATTCTTAGCAGATTGATCTTGCTGATTTTTATTAGGGTTATGATGTTGAAAGGAGGTTTGAATCCTTTCCTTTCCTTATCATATTTCTCTTTATTCTTATCCCTGCAAGAATTTTGCAAATATCCTCTGCCCTTGCCTTTTTCATATAGGTATTAAATCTTCCTGATGGTCTCTTTCAAAGTTCTGAGCTCATCATATTGAATCTTCTCTTTATAAAATGATGGTAGTACACTTAGGAACCTCTGCATCTTCACCTTCTCATCCTTTATAAACCCTATATACTTTAACAATCCCAAGAATGCATTTTCATATTCTCTCATGGTCATGCTCCTCAACCAGATTTCAAATAACTCTTGCATTTTATTTTCATAGAAGTGATATGAAAGATACTCCTTATGAAAATATCTCTTGAACTACTTCCAAGTGATCCTTATCTCATTATTGTGCTCAACTTGGTTCAACTCATCCCACCACATAACACCTTTTCCATGTAAATAGTATGTGGAAATTATGGTTTCCAGGTTAGACGAGTAGTTGTGGAACTAAAAAAATACTTCTTGATTCCCAACAACCATGCTTCAACATCATCTTCCCTTTCTCTTTCACCATAAAAGGATGGTGGCTTACTCTTCCTCATCTCTCCTAGCCAACTCTCCAATTCATTCCTTCTTCTTTGGTGCCTAAGAGGAGACACTTCTGGAATTCTTATGGAATATTTAGATGCATAACATTTCCTTATTGAATAAGAAGGTGAGTGATGTCTATGAATTCTACTAGCACTTTTTGAATGACCAATTGTTATACAATTACCTCTTCTTTCATGATGCAAGCCTTCTTCCTCCTTCCTTGAGTATGATCCATTCTTTTCCTGCCTACGCAACTGATTTAGGATTTGCATCAATTGATCATTTATTTGATTTTATTCTCTCATCATCTTATCATTTTCTGGTTTGTAACTCCACACTTCTATTCTCAAGCTTCTCACATTCTCTACTAATGTTTCTTGTTCCTCTTTGCTCTTGTGCCCATTTTATTCCGTCTCTGCATTACCAACACTGCTATTTTGACCTTTGGATTCTTTTTCATGACTGAAATCTTCCTCTCCTTCCACCATGTCCCAAATATGTATTCTTTTCTTGAACTGATATGTTAATATCCCTCAATTCTTCAAAAGGTGAAAGCAACCATTTTTGTTAAAATTTTTTATATTATAGAAATTTGTCAATTAATGCTACATGTCCTTTTTCTTCTTAATTCATGAATAATTATATCATAGTTCTCCCAATTCTAATAATTTCAAGTTATTCTTCTCTGAACTTGCTTTTCAATGACTAATCTCTTGCTCCATTCTGAGTCTTGAATAGAAAGTTATCGATGAGAAAATAAACAAGGGAATATCCATTAGCACATGCAACATAGCTTCAATGCTCAACGATCATCTGATCATTCCTTTGTATTTAATCTTGACTATGAGTCTATTTTTTTTTGGATTAAATCATGATCATCAATATGTTCACTAACCACCTGAACATGCCATGCAACTATAATGCACAATAGTCGTTCGATCTTCCTTTGATTAGATCTCAGTCATCGATCTATTATTATTTAGCATATAGGGACCATTGAGTCTTCAAATTACAACCATCGTCTGATCAGATCCATGATTAACCTCAGTCGTCGATCTGTTAGCTTGATGGTTTTGTTGTGGAACTAAGACATATCAATTCTTCCTCTCAACTTCCACAACCTCCAAACTACACTTAATGCTCTACCACACTCACTTTGCACTTATACTTAGAATATTTTTAATCCTTTCTCCGTGGGTCTAAGGAACTTATATTTACCCTTCTATCACCTCCAAGATACACCTTCACGTTCCACCGTACCTATTTTCACCCATACTTAGAAACTTTTCTAAGCATTTCACCATGGGTCTATGAGTCATCATGAGCCATCAGATTTCTCACCCCTTGGGTTGTTCAATCACCCTCTGGGATGTCCAATCTGCGAAAAGTGGTGACCTCTTGAGCCATTCGATCGATTCCTCATACTTAGAAAATTTATCATAGTTCTTAACGAGGGCCATAGGTCTACAACATTTTCCCGAGTCACTTGTGCTCTCATCCATCCGATCGATTCTCCATACTTAGTCAATTTCTGAGATCTCACAACGCTCTACGAGTCTATAACAATTGCTCGATTTACCTGTGGTCTCTTCCATTTGACCAAATCTCCACACTTAGTTGATTTTTATATCTCACCGCACTTTGTGGGTCTACAAAATTTTCCCGAGTCTCTTTTTCTCTTGTCCATCCGATCGATTCTCCATACTTAGTCGATTTTCGAGATATCACTGCGTTTTGTGAGTCTACAACATTTTCCCGAGTCACTTGTTCTCTTGTCCATCCGAACGATTCTCCATACTTAGTCAATTTTTGAAACATCTCTATCCAATTGATTCTTGGTACTTAGTATTTTTTCAAGATCTCACCGCAAGTCTACAGGTTCGTGCTCATTTCTTCACATACTCCCGATTCTCCTCCACTTCACTATCTCCATGATTTCTTGATACTTAGATGATTTTCAAGATATCATTGTGTCGATTTTGTAGATAAGGTGGATTATGCGTGGAAGTATTCTTCATGAACTATATGACATGGCATCGATACGTGTTCTGACATGTGGAACAACACATGGCATTTATAGAGCTGCCTGTTATAGTCCCGAGGTGAACTCCCTTTGATGTGTCACTCATTTGATTGGACATGTGGCACTATTGAGGTTTCTATTATGATGTTGATGTGGTTGAGCTGGCTCACTGAACATCAAGCCCAAATCCTTTGATCTTAGTCACCGATCTCAGATGAACAATTGTTATGATTAAACTGTCTCTAGATCCATATTTCTTCATAACAAAAGTTAATTCCTTGTGTGGGGTTCAATACTTTCTCATTCTCATTTAAACTATGTAACTCTGACTTTACTTTATAAACCATTCATAGTTGTTTTCCTTTATGAATATGGAATATATATATATATGTATATCGACTGTCACCATTCACGGTGGTCTAAGAAGCCAAGACCTTCTTTTCAAGCTTGACCCTTCTCAGATATGTAGTGGAATTCATGCAACTTTATGTCGCTCAACTCCCTTTATTCGTGTGCAACCCTGAATTTGTTTCATGCACATACATATTTATTCTTAATTTAGGGTAAACACATAGAGATCTTTTAGAAATTCAACAATGCAAAATCATCTTTTCACTTAAAGAATCCATAATGCACAAGTATTCTCTACTCCCTTTTTCTTGTTCAATTCAAAAAACTATTTCCAACAAAATCTTCATGCAAATAGTTTATGTTGTCCCGTAGCAAAGTAATCAGGTTCCAAAGAAATTCTCGATCCTATAGCAGGCCTTTAAATCCTGACGTTGTAACCTAATGCTCTGATACCACCCCGTAACATACCCAACCACCAAGCTGGGTCATGCTACCCCAAATTCTCTACAAGAATTCCCTTCTACCATCTGTGTAACTTACCCAACCACCAGGTTGGCTAAACTACATCAAATCGCACTTTAATAATTTATTTCAAATTTCTGATAACCATTAATTAATAAAGAAGCATGAAAGAAACAAAATAACCACTCATGAAATAATCAAGATTCATGCTAGAAGTAAACATATTTCTTAATCATTCTATGCACATCCATAAGTAGTGAGTAGGCGAATTAAAGATACATATCTCAAAGATAATATTCAATAAATAGAGTAAATAAATATACAAGAAAGGGAAACCATGATAGAGAGCACTTATCTTAAACAAAACCAATCACCAATTGGCTACATACCAAGGATGTTACACCCAACCTTAGATGTTGTTGTTCCAAGTCTCAATAGTAGGTCACCCCCGAACCAGGGCTATGAATCCACAATGACAGGTTTCAGAGTGACACTCAAATTCCTATACTAGTCATCACTCAAGCTCTCATAGGTTTATCGACACATAACAATCCAACGTACACTAACTCTATTCTCTCCATCCTGCACAACCCAAAGAAAATGAACGCCCTTCACTGCCACACAGTTGTTGAGTAAAATATATGCTATCTATTTCAACATTAAATTGTCAACCCGGGGCTCGTAGGCTTCGAGGTGCTAGCAATGTATGTGGGGTTCTAGAGCTCTAATCTAACCTAGCCTAGCCTAATCTAATCTAATGCCAATAAACTCAAATAATAAAGAGCTTTAAAAAATTCTAGAATTATGAACTCTATATGACCTAACTAACATTAAACAATCTAAGACTATGAACTATCTCTAAATAAGAAAATACAAGTGATGTATTTCTAAATTATTTAATCTCTCTATCTCTGAGTGAACAACTAAGTAAGCAAGTAAGCATTTACTCTATCAAAACTATCTTGGCAAGTGAACTTTATTCTTAAAAAGAACTCACAACTACTTCTATTTTGAAAAGAATAAACGTTAATCTACTTAACCAAAGGAAAGAGTGTTATGACAATATCCAATTCATAAACTCGAAAACTCATAATTTATAATTTAACGCTTAATTAAAAATCCTAATTCAAATTCATACTTAAGATGACAATAAAAACACTCAGTGCAAACCTACAATTCTTGACTAATGCTAATCAGAAATTACAACTCAAATTCATAACTGAGAATTCATTAAAAATCATAACCTAAGTGAAATAAACTATCATTAATAATCATACTTAAAATCAACCAAAATGCTATTAAGAATCACAACTCAAAATCTATTTCTATCCTTTCATGTTGAAGAAAAATTGACAAGTGAAACAAACCTACAAAGAGTATTTGCAATTACAAGTAAGCCTATCTAAATTAATACTCTGTCAAAACTAAAACTAAAGCAATTTAATCTATCAAAACTACAAGTAAATCTATTTAAATTAGTACTCTATCAAACTATCAAAACTGAAGTAAAGCTACACATAAACTCTGTCAAAATTATCAAAACTAAAGCAATTAATCTATCAAGACTTTAAATAAACCTATCTGAATTAGTACTTTGTAGAGTAATCTATAGCTAGGAAGAAAAAGACACATCACTGTAATTAAACATCCATACAACCTACAAAAAAATGTAATTATTAACACACAACCATGGAATTCCTTCTATGATATACACAATTCAGAAAGCGATTTGCAATGTACAGGAAAATGGATTAGAAAAGCAATATGCAATTAAAACATACACACAACAAGCAATTGCAATTGAGAATATCATACAGTAAAGAGACAATTTCTAAATCTAAGTAAGGAAATTAGATATCTGTAAATATGTACTAATGGAAAAAATCACCCAGACTACTAGTGGCCCCCCGAGCAGGTCGTGGGTATATTCATCAGGAAATCAGAATCAGAAAGCTAATGTAACATTGTCATTAATTAAAAAATAGAGTATGATAAAAATTGGTGATAATGTCTGTATCAAATAAAAAAATTCTCCTCTTTTGGTTCATGTCACAAGCAATAGTATTTATAGATAATTACAACTTGAGAGGTCGACCACTGGAAAGGTCGACCTCCTCTAAAAATGGAAAATTCATTAAATGAGATGCAGGGATGATTTTAAGGATGGAAATTTGTTTTAAAATGTAGAAACCTTGGCGAATCTTACTAATCCTTCGTATGCCAACTATAAATGTTTAGTGATAGTTTTGTAAAAATATTCAAATTTATAAGGATTTTATATAGTTTTTATAAAATTTTGGCGATTTTTAAGGTAAAATAATTTTATCCTATAGAATTTGGGTGAATAATTTTTAAAATAGCGAATCTCATTTTTGGAAAAACCATGGAAAATTAGCCCACGAGCGAAATTTAGCCCCTAAAATCATCCATGATGAGCTGCTAACAACTTTAGCTTCTAGAAAATTCGTGATCCACTCAACGATCAACATAACTTCCCAATCTGAGGTGTAAGGAGCTCTGTAGTTGGATTCCATGAGGGGGCACAAAACCCAGGTCACTGATTCATCCACCACAGGTCGCTGATTCGTCCACCATAGGCCGCCAATGCACCAACCGCCAACTCCTTTGCGCTCCAAGTGATGGATCGCGTGTTGGATGGAGTGTCATATCACGTACCGGATGGAGTGCCGGATGGATTATTTGAGTATTGGAGGGCTGGATCGAGGACCACGAACTACTCTCAATCTGTTTACAATTTTAGGAAATGGCTTGCTTGGGACCTAATTGGGCACAAAACCCATGTGATGGATTTTTATGATTCAACTTCCTCTTCCCATAAATTAAGCTCTAAGTTCGCTGCCTGGAACAATGCATTTTTGACCTGTTGCAAGCAAACGAGAAATGTTAGATCAGTGTAACCATTCAAATGAAGATGGATTAATCATAAAACCATTGCAAAACGGTGATTACACATACCTTGTGTAATTCCATGGAAAATTGATATATAAAGCTTGATAATACCTTTAAAATGGCTAAATGAGATCATAGCATATGTAATATCACATGCAAAAAGGATTTTATTATCACAATAAAACAGTCAAAACATGAACCCAACATTACCCCCACGCCTAAGGATTTGTAGGTCCCACTGCAAACAAAAATGAATCACCCAACATAGCTAGACTTGTGAAGGAGGTGGTGGATTGGCTTTAGAAGCTTCTTTATCAGGCTCAATCTCTTCTACGAAAAATTCTTTGAGTCTTTTATGGGGGATTTAATGATTAGAAGATAATTGGATAGGATCCGAAGTGCTTGGAGGTTTTACATTGGGTTTGCCACTTGTACTTCGGGTACTTCTTTGAAAATATTCTCCTTTGAAACGATTGTATCCTCTTCTAGTTGTGGGGATTGAAGGAAAGTCTTGCTGAAATGAATCTTGTAGCTTCTTAGGTTGAGGATCAACAGGTGTTGAAGGAAATGGAGAATTATCAACAGGGTTTTTGATTTTCTTACCCGATGAGGCAGCAGGGGAATCAAGAGTTTTCTTGACACGTTTGAATTTGGCAAGTGGTCTCTAGTGATCAAATGTAATATTTCAAGGTTATTGTTGGGGTCCTAGGTCAAATGTTTATATTTTCAAATAAAATTTGACATGCCTTTCTATTGTCAAGTGAGTCTTGAGCCATCTCCTCCACTATGTCAACAAGACATTAAAGGCACCATTGCAACATAATTTGAAAAGGATAGAGAGTATTGTCTTGGAAGAGTCAATAAACACCTGTATATGTTCCTGAAAAAGGCCAACAAGGACACCAAGCTTTAGAGACACATGTCCAGGCACTACTACATCAGAAAGTGGATCTGGAAAAGTCACTCAAAATTTTTCTACAAGACCACGTTGCGCTTTTGACTCTATTTTTGGTCATTATTTTCAAAAGAGGTTTTTGACCAAATAAAGATGAATTTTGGAAAACCAAAGGAGGTTTTTTTCTAAGGACATACCAAATCATAATAACCTCCTTCATTTTTTACACATGTATCATATATTGGGAGATATTCAACTTTCTTGGAGGCATATTTCAGAAAATCAACTTCTCCAATTTAATTGCCTATTTTAGTCATTATTTTGTGGAAAATATTCCAAGAACATGGGAATGAATTTCACAAAAATGATAGATTTTTTTCTTCAATACAACCTTATATACCAAAATCTCTCCCTGTTTTGTAAAATGTGTTATTTTTAAAAAGTTATCGCTCCATCTTTGACCCCTATTGTTTTGCCGTGATTTTGTCAGAGTCGTTGCGCTTTTGGAAAATTTGTATTCGAATCAATTTTGAAGGGGTTAGATGTAGTTTTTTGCTTGGATTAGAGACTCCAGGGTGTAGAGAACATCTTCAGCTTTCCATTCATAACTTAAAAAAAAAAAAACTAATCGAGGAAGGCCTCCAAATAGTCCTCCAAAGTTGTTGCTCTTCTGCTACAATTTGCTGCCATTTTGATGCTTTCCTATGATTGTTTCATAAGATTATAAGCATAATTCAAATTTATTTGCTCTATTTTGGATGAAACACCTTATTTTGATGAATGGATTTACCTTATTCTGATGAATGGATTCATGATCTCATTCCCATTTTAAAACTCACCTCATCTACCCTATACACAATGACAAATCCTAAATGCTACTGAGTATACCTACCTTGCCCCATTCTATCTTTGCAACTCATTTTTTGGAAACCCTTGCCTAGCTCCCTAGACCTAGACTCTCATCCAACAAACTCCAAATCAAAACCACATTGATATAAATACCTAGACTAATATATATTTTCCTTCTCCAGTCACCTTATTGACTGTGATCATAGAGAGAGACCTCTATGATTTGGTAGAGCTAGCTACCAGATCAAAAGATTGGTTTGTGGTTACCTTTGTCGGTAGGCATGTAACACAAATCTGTAGTGAATATTTTAACAATCTATAATTGACACAAAGAACCAGTTAAGCGGTTTTTTGAAGAAATGTACAACAGGCTTATAACACACAGTGATGCCAGTGGCCAGGGATGATTTTAAGGATGGAAATTTATTTTAAAATGTAGAAACCTTGGTGAATCTTACTAATCCTTCATATGCTAACTATAAATGTTTGGCGATATTTTTGTAAAAATATTCAAATTTCTAAGGATTTTATATAGTTTTTATAAAAATTTTGTGATTTTTAAGTTAAAATAATTTTATCCTATAGAATCTGGGCAAATCATTTTTAAAATAGCGAATCTCATTTTTGGAAAAACCATGGAAAATTAGTCCATAAGAGAAATTTAGCCCCTAAAATCATCCCTGCCAGTGGTATATAATTTAGCATTTCAACAAAAATAACTGTTGATATAATAACCCACATCATGAAAGAAATAAACAGAATTTTTACAAAGATTCAATTTATTATTCTCATGGATTATAGATAGGTAGTATTTATCATTTTTCAGCTCATGGAACCCCTCCCCCACTCCTAAGTATTGTGACACCTCACAATAAAAAATATAGGGAACCAATCAATTCTCCCAATAGCCTAAGATTTACAGCTTGTTAAGTGTAGAGATACATTTCACACATTAGTCTGACGAGATGGTTAAAGTATGGCCCCACCTATAGGATAAAACATCCTACATATAGTTAAGAAGAGGTAGGTGAGAGAGTCTTAGGATAGTCTTAAAGCTAGTTCCCAATGGAAAATTTATGGAGTTCATTGACCTTAGCTTAACCATGCATGCTTCTTGTTATCTTTGTCTGCAAGTAATGTCATACATCAGGACAAGTTTAAGATTTAGGAATTTTATTATATTTTTTTGTCAGATTATCATCCTCGCTAGGTAGAATGCCTCGTTTCCAGTAAGCATATTCAATACTCCGACGGGTTTACCTAATCATACCACATGATGGTACCCACTTCCAACAGACCTGTTTAGCATCCCGACGGGTTAGCCTCTTACACCCTCAAATACTGGTCCACCATCTTTTAAGATTTTAATATAAATATTTCTTTGTGAAAGAATATGGGGACACAACTCTGAAAATTTTTTCTCTTTCTTTTTTTAGATTGGGATGGTATTTATGTTAGAGGATGACTCTCCTTTATGTATTCCTTTAGATATTGTCCTGATGTAAGTGGTACTTAAGAGGACGTATCCTATCTAAATATATGGTATAATCAATCATTTTTAGTGTATAGTGGATGGTACCATTGGGAGCGAACAAAAATGTATCTTTAGGCTCAAATCACTTTCTTGTTTTTTAAGTTATTGTGATGTTTCCATGGCTAACCACTAATCATACCTCCTTGTTACTCTTTAATAAATATACTTTACTCTCTTACTCAAGGTTCTTGGGAAAATTGTACGAGTAACCTCTAAGTTTGATAGTCAAGGTATCCCTTCCTTATATCCTCTAGTGGTGGAGGTTAAGAGAAACTGCAATTAAAGATTCCTTGAGAAAAAAAAGATAGAAATCTTTGCATAAATGTGGCTAATTACAACAAGTCATTATTCAATTGATGCTTGGAAAACAACAAGGTTCAAATATAGAAATATTTTTGAAGGAAGATACTTCCCTTTTTGTCTCCTTGAAATTGTCTACTCGTGGTGAAATAAATACCTGCATAAATCTCTAAAACTATTTGTCAAGAACCGCACTCTCAAATATCAAAAAATGATGAGATCCATGAGATCAAGTCACATGCACATATATCCCATAGTTCTTTTATTAAAAAGAAAATGTAAAATGAGGCTGCATTAGACTTTAAGCTAAACTAACAACATGCAATTTTTATTTACTATCCTACCCTACCTAAAAGGAAAGAAAAATCATTATTCAAGTGTAAGAACTTTTCCAATGTAACCATGTGCGAAGCAAGATAAGAAATATACCCATATCCGCATATGAAAAATTTATTGGAGTGATTACCTGGATATGAAGAACCAACCAACCTACTTGTTTTGACATCAGAAGGTGTTGAAGAAGAGAATAGTATAGTGGCCTAATGACCTCTTGAAACCAAATTTCAATGTAATCTTGATGTTCATCAACAATTATTTCTATGGTCTCCTTCATCATGCTATGCAGATCCTCTTCTTCTGGATGATTGATTTATGAAGTACATAAAGGATCTGCTGAGATGGATGTTGAGAACTCAATCTCAGGTCTTAGTGATTTCTCTCCACCGGATGTAGTCCATAATTTTTCAACTTCCTTCGCAGTTTGGCAAGGAAAATCATTTTGTAGCTCATAGGCCCTTGATTAGTCTAATCTTTCCGGAGAGGTAGACAAGTTCTTGACTATTTTCAAGATGTGTTCTTCTTGAAAAGAAGAGATCCCAGCTACTGCTAGGATTTGGGAGAGTTTTCCCAAACTAATGGTCACCTTCTAATCCATTCTGTTGGTTGATGGGTCATACCTCACACATGGATTAGTGTTTAGGGTTTAAAACATCCAAAAGTTTATTATTATTATAGATTTTTTAAGTTTTTAATCACAACTACCTAAAATATGAAAGACGTATTTAAAGCAGATTTGCACAAACCCAAAAAAAAAACTCTTGTAGTAAAATAAACACAATGGCAAGAAAACCAAATTGTGGGAAAGTAAACTCACTGTGCAGGACAGAAAGCACACTTGCAAGAAAGTAAATTGCGGAAAGTAAACAAGCTGAGAAAAGTAAACAAACTAAGAAAAGTAAGCAAACTTGCAAAAAAAGTAAACACTCTTGTGAAAAGGAAACAACAAGGCTTTGGAGTGACCCATTAAAATGGATGTACAGGTTCTTACCTCTCGTCTTGAATTTTATCCTTCCCCTTGTTATGTAATTAAAAGAAACCTACCTACATATGCTCTAATCCCTTTAGCACCTTCCAGGAAACGACGCCAAAAATGGTAAGTATTCCCGCCTGTCACGCGGGTGACCCAGGTTCGATCCTGGACAACGACACAAAAAATGTTGAGTAAAATATATGCTATCTATTTCGATATTAAATTGTCAACCCGGGGCTCGTAGGCTTTGAGGTGCCAACACTGTATGTGCGGGTGTAGAGCTCTAATTTAGCCTAGCCTAGCCTAATATAATCTAATGCCAATAAACTCAAATAATGAAGAGCTTGAAACAATTCTAGAATTATGAACTCTATATGACCTAAGTAACCTTAAACAATATAAGACTATGAACTATCTCTAAATAAGAAAATACAAGTGATCTATTTCTAAATTATTTAATCTCTCTCTCTTTGAGTGAACAAGTAATTAAGCAAGTAAGCATTTACTCTATCAAAACTATCTTGGCAAGTGAACTTTATTCTTAAAAATAACTCACAACTTCTTCTATTTTGCAAAGAATAAACATTAATCTACTTAACCAAAGGCAAGAGTGTTATGACAATATTCAAATTCATAAACTCGAAAACTCATAATTTATATTTTAACGCTTAATTAAAAATCCTAATTCAAATTTATACTTAAGATGACAATAAAAACACTCTGTGCAAACCTACAATTCTTGACTAATGCTAATTAGAAATTACAACTCAATTTCATAACTGAGACTTCATTAAAAATCATAACCTAAGTGAACTAAACTATCATTAAGAATCATACTCAAAATCAACCAAAATGCTATTAAGAATCATAACTCAAAATCTATTTCTATCCTATCATGCTGGAGCAAAATTGACAAGTGAAACAGACCTATAGAGAGTATTTGCAATTGCAAGTAAGCCTATCTAAATTAATACTCTATCAAAACTAAAACTAAAGCAATTTAATCTATCAAAACTACAAGTAAATCTATTTAAATTAGTACTCTGTCAAACTATCAAAACTGAAGAAAAGCTACAAATAAAATCTGTCAAAATTATCAAAACTAAAGAAATTAATCTATCAAGACTTTAAATAAACCTATCTGAATTAGTACTTTGCAAAGTAATCTATAGCTAGGAAGAAAAATACACAACACTGTAATTAAACATCCCTACAACCTGCAACAAAATATAATTATTAACACACAACCATGGAAGTCCTTCTATGATATACACAGTTCAAAAAGCAATCTGCAATACATGAAAATGGATTAGAAAAGCAATCTGCAATTAAAAGATACACACAACAAGCAATTGCAATTGATAAATTCATACAATAAAGAGACAATTTAAAAATCCAAGTAAGGCATTTAGATAACTGTAAATATGTACTGATGGAAACAATCACCCAGACCATTGGTGCCCCCTCCAATAGGTCGTGGCTATTTTCAATAGGAAATCAGAATAAAAAAGCTAACACAACATTGTCATTAATTAAAAACTAGAATATGATAAAAATTGGTGATAATATCTATATCAGATAACGCAATTCTCCTCTTTTTGTTCATGTCATAGGCAATAGTATTTATAGATAATTACAACTTGAAAGGTCAACCACTGGAAGGGTCGACCTCCTCTAAAATTGCAAATTCATTAAATTAGATGCTAACAACTTTGGCTTCTAGAATATTCGTGAGCCACTCAATGATCAACATAACTTCCCAATCTGAGGTGTAAGGAGCTCTATAGCTAGATGCCACGAGAGGGAACAAAACCCAGGTCACTTATTCATCCATCCCAGGCCTCCAATGCACCAACCACCAACTCCTCTGCGCACTGAGAGTTGGATTGTGTGTCAGATCGCATATCGGATGGAGTATTGGAGGGTCGGATCGAGGGCCACAAACTGCTCTCAATCTGTTTACAATTTTAGGAAATGGCCCACTAGAGAACTAATTGGGCATATTGGACACAAAATCCATGTGCCGGATTTTTATGATTCAACTTCCTCGTCTCATAAATTAATCTCTAAGTTCGCTGCTTGGAATAGTGCCAGATGAAGGTCTGGATGGAAGGCCAGATCACATTTTTGACCCGTTGCAAGGAAACAATAAACGTTAGATCAGTGTAACCATTCAAATGAAGATGAATTAATCATAAAACCATTGCAAAACAATGATTACACATACCTTGTGCAATTCCATGGCAAATTGATATACAAAGCTTGATAATACCTTTGAAATGGCTAAATGAGATCATATCATATGTAATATCGCATGAAAAAAGGATTTGATTATTGGAATAAAGAAGTCAAGAAATGAACCCAACAATAGTCCCTCATTCTATCCACTTCTTTCCATGGATCCAATGCATCTGGTTAATAATCTCCATGCTGGGACTCTCAATATTCACAGTTGTGAACAAATTTTAGCACATGCTAATGCATAGCAGACATAAATGAACCAATTCATGGCTGGAATGCTCCAAGAATTAATAGAATAAACAAAACAATGGATTCTTTCCTTAGAAAAATCATTTTCATATCCCAAACAAGAACAAGAATGAATGAACCCAAAAAGAGAGTAAAGAGTGAATGGAGAAGAACCCCCAAACAACCCAAATATGGGTTTATAGATTTTCTTGGAAATCAAGAACCACATGGCCTTCCCCCAAGAAGCTCATGTAACCAATTTTCTCAATTAAAACCAATATGGGTAAATAAAATATAATAAAAGACTTAGCTCCTTTATCCCCCTCTCTCATGGAATCATATCCCCCTATAACTCTTGTCATTGTCCGTCTTGTAGCTATCAATGTATTTTATTATTTGGAATGTTCATAGTATTAGATTTCCTAGGCACTCTTGGCCCCTTTTAATTGTTCAGGCACTCTATCCTTTCATCAAATGAACAAAATACATTATTAATATGGGGACTCAAAACTGGGGTATTACAATATTGATAGGGTGATTATACATATCCCCTAAATTTTCAACCTTCTTGTTGAAAGAAGAGGAAACGATTATCGAAAAAAAATTGGTATCTTGATGAGAAACTAACACTTATAGTATTAGTAATCCAACTAGGATGATAAAATTAAACCAGTAGATCCATGTGATAGATGGATGTTTTGATTATAATTCATGCTTTTGAGATCAAAACTGGTATTCACTATGCATTTATGTAGGTTATTAATTTTGATTTTGTTGATGAATCATGATAAGAATGTTTTTGATATTTATTTACCCTGCATGTGAAATGTGTTGAGATGATTATCATTTTCATGATGTTATGCTATGCTTTTATGATAACATGTATTTCCATCTATTATATTGAAGAAATGTTATATATTTGATAAAGATATGTTGATGTTATATTTCTTATCATAGTATCTCCTGATGTAATTGGATTTAATTCTTTTATGATAAGATGTTTGATGATGACATGCAAGAGTATGTGGTGATTACAATGATGTTGTATTTTTATGATGATAGGAAATAATTAGCATGCAGATTCTTTCTTTGAGATGTTGATATTATGACTAATGCATTGATTGCATGTCGTTAGGTGGTGACTCTCAGGAAATCAACTAGTGGCCAAGAGGGTCGATTTATTTGATGATCTTGTGGGAGCCCATAACCACGAAGGAGAATATTACAAATAACATGTTATGGGATGGGGAATGTTACGAGGAAAATCTCTCTATGGCTAGGGTAAACCACAACAGATGGAAATGACTGCATAAATCAACTCTCTTCTCAAGTATGCTATGAAAACAAATATCCTAGCAAGATAAGATAAAATGCCTACCTCATCTAGACATTCGATGAAGTCCACCGTTGAGCACTTGACCCAAATCAATATACCTCCAACTAGTCCTCAAAAACCAGGAAAAGCAAACATATGGTGATAATAAATGATGTTAGCACATTCAATAGCATAATCCATTAATAAACATGACAAATACGCCCATGGAATAATAATTAAAATATTTGCAGATCCATGTGAAAATATACCAAACAAGTGTCTGTGGCCATGAATAGAAAAATACAAATGTGGTTACATGCCAAAGGTTGTCATAGTCACGAACAAGGCCCAATAGAACCACCCTCAAAACAAATCTGAAGATATCTGTATACAATAGAGTATAGTCTGATCTCCCATGATCACTGAAGTCAAATAGGTACTGCTCCAATGAAAATAAACAACAACTTAGGAAAGATGCGACCACATACTAGTGTCTTCAAGTCTTCTACACAATCCACCAAGGGTGCAAGTCTACAACACGTGAATAAAGGAGTTGAGGTCGAACACAATGAGACATCGTTTGATTACCGGTCATTGACGTATACCATTAACAAACGTGACACAACCCACTGATAATGAAAGTAGGTATCAAGGCACCAAGTACATTCTTACAAGTGTGAATAAAGAAGTCGGTGTCGAACACTTGAAGAATCCATCGATCAGGAGACATTGATGTATTCCCAATTGTCGAAGGTGAGAGAGCTTGCCACCAATGACTGCAAGCCCCGAGGTACTCATAAGACTCTAGGTCCCGTTTCCAGAATAGATGGGCTGAAGTCAATGGAAAGAGACCCGATGAAAGGAGAGCATTAAGGCATCTCTCATCATTCAACACGAGGTACAAAGAATGAGATTCATGATTTGGTGGAAATCAGACGAAGAATATTTTCATGAACCAACGACCATGTGCGTCTTTCGCGTGTGCCAAGTGCAAGCGATACACGAAAAATACCCTCTGAATATAAGCCAATGATGAAAAATGTTGACAAAGGCGAGGAAACCACCAATAAGGATAATGGCATATAAGACACTGCACGAATCCCAATGTGTGAATAGATGTCTTGCCATTGAACACAAGAGAAACCACCCAGTCAACGACCAATGATGAAGTGTTGACTGTTGGGTTCAAGGTTACCTACCAATGATGAAATTAGGACCAAGGTGCATTTTAGGAATACAATATCATGTGATTCTGAGACAAACTGAGGGTATGGCCGACATGAAAAGTCAAGAGTTATGATAAGTGGCCAACACAGGTTGATAGACTTCCTTTGAACAAGAGCATGAGACATATGGAGGACTCCGACAACATAGACCAAATGATGAAACCATGAGATGCATGAGGCATCAATAAAACTCTCTATAGGGTCTGGAAGAGTAACTAGTTGGTAGAGAAGACTTTGTAAGGAGCTCAACTTCCTAAGGCCATGCTAATCCCAAAATTATGATGATAAATGGACTCAATAACTTTTTGCTCTATTCTAAGGCGACACAACTGCTGCCAACATAAGATAATACTCCCTTCCCACCTGTCTTTTTTTGTTTTTTCATAGACAAATGAATGCTATGGTACAGAGGAGGAAACGAGTGTCACAAGTAAGCAAAACTAGTTCCAACAGTGGAACATACATATGCTCAATGCACGCAGATGCATGCGGGATATGGACACTCGGGGGAATGTTCCCTCCTAGGTGTAGGGTGTAAAATTGCGAACGATATTAATGAGGCTCTTCTTGGTTGAGGATGCAAAAAATACCGAGGAAAATAATTTATAACGCAAAGAGAGAACCGATTATAGGCTCAATACTGCAAGCAAGGGCATGAGATGCAATCTCAACTTAACGCCAAAAAATGTCATTTTTTATGTCATTTAGTCTACTTGGTGTGAAAAAGGGATAAACTTGTGTCAAATAAATGTCCTTTTAGATCCAATTTACAAGTGTGAAAGAGACAAGTTCAATCGGCAATCTTTTCACTTTTTGAAGACGAGTTGGAAAAGAGCTTAAATTAAACTCGGTTGGGAGTCGTTGGAGTGTAAGGAAGCATGTTTACGAGTGAGGAATGAGGCTCAGCATAAAGTCATGTACTGGCTATGAGGGACTCCCGCTCCTATGGAAAAAACTCTGCATGGGTACCAAATGAAGCAGAGGATCTAACTAGGGCACCCATGTTTGGTAAGTCTCTACCACTTGATAACGACACTACTTATAGTAGATGGAAGGTTTTGTGTCGCAAAAAATGGGTTCGTACGTAAGGCATAAAAAGTGACAGTTATAGGATAGTGCAAAAATGCATGATGGAATGGATACCTATCCTATATTCTGGGTAGTGAAAATATCTGCCCATGGTGACAAACAACAAACATAACATTGAAATCCGCAAGAAGCCCTGGTGAAAACTACAAAAAACAACTCAATCCACCTTTGTATTAGTCCATTAGGCAAAAAAATTACTCAAAACTATAGAAAGTGGGTAAAAACTGTTATAAATAGTAACAAAAACAAAAAATTACTACGTCATTTTGATTTTTTACCCAAATAGTGAAAATTGGACCAAAATACCTTCGAGATTCAACTGGTGATTACGGGAGCGTCAGGCAATGAAATCAGAAACAATTTTGACCAAGTAACTCTTCTTCCCTTCCTCTTCATTTCCAGTGGATTGAATTTTTAAATTAGGTTCCAAATTTTGAGTAATTTAGGGCATAAATTGTGAAATTCAGTGTACGTGGGCTGTCTCTTATCGAGTCGTGTATACGATGGGTTATACGTGCTTGTGAAAACCACAGGGCACACATACCCATCCCTATATGCGACTATAAGTGAAGCAACACGTGTACAAACACACATTCAATGATTTCTATGGTTTCTAACTCAAATTTTGACTTTCCTCTGGCAGGATGATTCTTGAATGGAGGGAAAGAGAGAATGAGGAGGTCGATGTTGCTATGGACCGAGATTCGGGGGCCCAAATGGCCTTGAAGAGATGTGGCTTATATAAATTTTGGGCACTCAAATGGATGAGGGCCCATGTGAGGTTTCTCGATATGCTTATGGGTTACTGAGACCCTGAGAGTGAAAGCTTCAACCTCAATGGGAAACCATTGAGGATTGAAGTAGAGGATATCTACTTTTTGACTGGATTATCATGCCAGGGAGAGGTTGTAAACCTCAAATCAGGAGGAGAAGGGAGCAAAATGAAAATAGAAGAGTACATAGATTCCCACTTTGTAGCAGGGACTTTGAAAGTCGGGAGTCAACTCCCTATCCTAGTGATAAACAATCTCAGCCTGAATATTGTTGTCCTTGTGTTGACTAGGATCACAAGTTCGGCCTCGTTGCACCAGGAATAAAGGCCACTCATTTTCTATGCAATACAATGCTTGAGACCCATAGTATATGACTGGTGTACCTCACTACTGGAAAATATGAAGAGTCAATTGACAGAGTGCAAACAAGGGAGTAAGAGGAATTTTGGTTTTTTCTCTATCTTATGCAGTTTCTTCTTCGAGCGAGTTCTAGGTTTGGGACCTAGAGTTAAGATTATTTCAAGAGAACCTCGTGATCCAACCATGGCATGATGGATTGAGGTAATGAGATGACAGGGGGGAGGTAGGGTGCCTACACTCTACAACAATGATTTCTTTTACTGGTGGCAGCGACAGGTCATTTCCCTAGATGACTATCCCTATGCAGTGATGGACTTCAGAGGAGATCCAGACATGCCACTCCCACCAGGGACCGCCTACGGGGACATAGTGTCAAACAATTGGCTTAGTTTGATGGATAGTTGGTATGGATTTTTGGTTGTAATTTATGTCAACTATTGGAGAGTGATATTGTAGATTGATTTCAACCCTTAGTGATTGATGTCAACCCTTGGAGAAAGTACGGTAGCAAATTCCAGTAGCACAAAGGTTTGGTTAATGGACCCAAGTTTGTTTGATGTAAATATGAATCATTATTGTCTTGTCATGGTTGATAATAAGTACAAATGGATGAACTCCAAAGTGGTCCCCTTATGGTGAAATCCCTCACGAGAAGACACATTGTGGATTGATTTATCGTAGAAGTATGGTTAGAGAACCCATACTTATTTGTTGAATAATGAGATGAAGGTCATTGATTTTTTCAGTAACCTATCCTAGATGGATAGTGCTTGTCATGCCATTTTCGGTGGTATGTGGAACGTCGCATAAATCCTCACGGTTAGAGAGTTATGGCCATGAGAAGTTGGAGAACCCAGGTTTGGGTAATGTACCCAATTTTGTCTGATGGTTAAAGTTATGAGTTTTGATATATTTTCAGGTAATACTATTCTATATGGATAGTAGATGTCATTCCATTTCTGGTGGTATGTGGAAAGTCACATAACTCCTCATGGTTTGAGAGTTATGGCCTTACGAAGTTGGAGGACCCTCATATGTCATCTAGAAGCCCCAAAAGGTCAAAGTAGTCAAAGTGGTTTAAGAGATTTTAAAAGGTAAATAATTGATGGGTGTTCTATATGCACCAAAAAGACACTTAAAAACCCTTAATTAAATTGTCAACCCATGGTAAGTAAACTTAGAGTTGTAGCAAAATATATGCCAAAGGTAGAAGGATGGTAGGAGTATAGTCTAACTAAGGAAGGTAGCTATCTAAGGCTAATCTATTCAAGAAAAACTATCTAATGATCAAACCCTACTAAGAAAAATGAAACTAGGCAACCTAAGTACTTTTGGGTCAAGGGTCGATGGATAGATCCTAAGAAAGCAAATGAAAAATATGTGTAAAGAAAACTAGTTTAACAATAAGCAAAAGCAAACTACTAAGCATAATCAACAAATGACAAAAGCAAACTTCTTTAACTTGCCAACCTACATT
>JASDQU011401306.1:10237-44117 GCA_032191745.1 Picea mariana
AAAGCCCAAAGGCCCCTTGCCCTCTGAAATAGCTCAGTAATTTCCCCACACCTTGGGCCTTCATCCTGGTGAATCCAACAACCATGGATGGTTGGGTACTGTTTTGAACCACCTCACCTACAACTACAAAATATGGCAGCATTCAAAGAGCCTTTGGGATGGCACAAATCCCAAGGAAAATGGTGATGTGGCATATCAAGTTTTGTCATTTTATGAAAAATGACTTTTTGTACAATGAACTCTCACATGATTTACTTTTTGGCAAGTATTACTATGTAATTAAAGGGTCAAATCAAATCTGATTTGATCCCCTTTTTGGATAAGGTTCTCTTTAGGATAAGAATATTTTTGAATAAGATGTCTTTAGGATAAGGTTACTTTTTGTAAAAAGACAAAAATACTTTAGGGTTGGTCCACTTGTCTTGTGAACTAACCCTAAGCCTTCACCTCTCCTTTATAAATAAGAGGGTTGGCATTGTAAAAGAGAGAATGAATATAGTAACAAAGCTCTGCTGAAATTTTCCAAGACTCTTTGTGTGTGTGATACTTGTTAGATTTTAGTTGTTAGATGTGTCACTTGTTGATGAAGGGTTGAGGGGTAGAAGTAAATGTTTTTTATGTTAGCTATCTCTAAGAGGGATTGGTTAGCTATGTGTTTGTTGTTGCTTCCTTGGGTTTAACTTGCTTGCTTTCATTTTCTAACAACTTGGTTTAACTTGTTTGATGTGTTTTAGTGCAGATTTTTTGAAGTACTCAATTGTTTTCAGCCTTCGCTAGTGGTTGGGAGTCATAGGGCCCCTTAGGATAGCCCTGAAATAGGCCCCTTAGTTGGTTGCTCATGCTTGTTTGCTTTATCTTTTCATTCATGTATATTTTTATTATGTTTTCTTACCATTAACCTTGTTGTCCCAAATAGGAAAATTGGTCATTTTGGTCAATTTCCCCCCACAGGATAGCCATCTTAGTTGGTTGTTATATACTTTTTATGTGTAAATTTATGTTATATTTAATTCATTTTTTCCATTCATAAATACTAAAATTTTGTTGTTTGCCTGCAAGGACATAACCGATCACCTATTCTGCTTCTCCTAAGAAGTTGGGGACCACCTAAAGACCTGCTTGAGGCAAAGGGGTTAGCAGGGCAGGGAAGAAAAACATCAATTTTGATCAGTAAATCTACCCAATCACTCTCATATTCACTTTACATATCACTTGCACTCATTCCAAATTTGTTGGCATACATACCAATGTTGATATGCTTAATTTGTGTAGATAGCTTGAGTATTTTACTTGTGGATTTATGTTAAAAAAATCTTATCTATACTTGCGTAGATAATCATCACACTTTCTATATTTCAAACACTAAACCTCCAATCCCCATACAAGGGGTTAGTTGGGGCTTTCATGCACATGGCGACTTTGTCGCTCGCAAAGAGCCTCAACCCATTCCTTTGGGTTGAATGGTGTAATTGTTATTTGTAATTATCTAATCTTGCCATATTTTCATTTTTCACTCACTAATCTATAGGTGGTTGCCCCTAAAGGGGCCATACAAAAATTAGCAAGCTAAATACATGCAAAACGCCACAAAAACACTTGAAAACAATTTAGGGGTCCGCCCCATACACTCAAAACAAAAAATTATACTATTTAGATATCTACATATTCATATTATTTAGCCGTGACATATATGTCACCTACCTATTTACTTGTTTTATATATATAGTTTTAAATAGATTTCAAATTTAGTAACTAGGAAGCACGCTTGTGAAAGAAAGACATGACCTCGCCACGTGGATGGTCTGGTATTTAATTTTAAGTAATTTCAATTTTGTAGGATATTAAGAGTAAAAGCCAGGGAGTATTCATCAGGAGCCTCTCAAAATTTGTCTAGTTAATACAAGTCGAGTGGTCTTTCCTTAGTACCACACGATCAAGGAGTTGATTAGCTTAGCTTGGCTGGAATACTACTTTGCTTGGGTAAGCTCAGCAAAAACTCCCTTTAGGGGGGTCCTAGGTTTCTTCATTTTCACAGGTATCCTTCTTCCATCCAAGTGGCTTTACGAGCCCGAAAGCGCTAGTGACGAGAAGTGGCTAATCCATGCTTCTCCGAACTGCATGGGCACTCTTCAACCTAACCACCATGGTATGCTAGGAATACTCTTCTTATATTGGTTGGCGCAGTTCTGGGATGTGTTTTCCTAATCGGGATAACCTTCAAAACAGTGTGGTGGCCAAGACATGTGATAAAAACTAAAAATTGACCAATAAAATACTTTTAAAGTCAACCTTTTGTCAGTCCACCTTTTCACCCACAAAACAAAAATTGAAATTGAGAATACTTTCTCGTATATCATAGCTATAATAGCTTGTAACAAGGTTTTTCATCCACTTTTACAACCCCATTTTGATTTAACAATTTTTCGGGATCACTTCCCGGGTCACCTCGGGGGCTATCAAGCCATTATGGGCTTGTTTCCCCATCTTAAAAGCTTCAAAAAACTTGTTGTTCATAATTTGTAGACATTTAAAAGGACTTGGTTGTATCTTTTAAGTTCAATTTTCACCCTTGTTTCACGCTCTTTTACTTGAGGCATCCATTGGTTAATTACCCATGACACCGGTTTACCCCGGGGACCCATTCAGGTCCATTTTCCAACGCTTTAAGGGAGTGAACAACTCGATGTTCTCTTTATTTATTTCACTGTTCTAAAAATCAGTGAGCTTGTTTTCATCCCACTATCCATAATTTTCACCCCCCAAGCCACTTTGGCCATCCAGGAAGTTGAGGGAGGACAACACCCAGGGTGGGTGGTCCCGAGAAAGAGTTCTTGTAAATCTTTCACCTCTCTTTCTTCCCCTTCATTACTGCCTCAGTAAAAGGACCATCTAAGGTGTGAATAGTCTCTGCCTCGTGCCGAGCTATCAAAGAGTCTGTAACCAGCTTCACTGCCAGATAGGTCGGATCTGTCCCAACGAACATATTTTGCTTATAACATGTAACACCATGTTTTCCCCCAAGACTATAATCGTGTTTAATACTTCATGTATTATGATTAATGAATCATGTAATTGTGTTTATGATTAATAAAAACACCAGACAATTGAATAAAAAGTGAATCCTTGCAGTACTAGCCATGATACCATGAGTGGGACTAGTGAGGTGGAACTGGGAAGTTTTAATGAGGAAATTAGGAAGATTTACCAGTAATCCAACCTACTCCTGCATGACTTGAAGACATAAACATGTCCAATGTACCATGTCTAGCTTGACCATAAGGAACACGTTAATGGAATTTAGACTTGGTAGTTGAGCAATTATAACTACCTTCTGAATTGGTACTTGGAAGAGTGAAGGGTCGATTTCAACATCAACCATAAGTATGCATAGATTTACCCCTTCGATTCGGGAGCTTGACCCTGGAGCTTAATTCTAACATAAGCTAGTGGGGATCCCTAGGAATAGAGAGAATGTCCCAATAGAGGAAAAGGAATAAGGAGAAAGAGGAAAAAATAGAGAGTGTGGTGACACACTCATGGGGATTCATGCAAAAACATGAGTGCAACAAACACAGAGCAAGAATAGGAAGACAATATCACGAAACACACAATTCACACATAGATATAGAAAACTTTCATGTTAGAGATGAGTCACAAACTCACAATTAGATGGTAATGCATGTGAGCAGATAAGGCTCACACATACAAATCTAAGCAACATAAGACTGGGAAGTTTTCTTGATGAAAATAGGAAGATTTCCCAAGGTTTGAATGGTCACCATGGAACAAGGAAGACCCATATCCAGACTGGAGAAAAAGAGGGTTGTGACTTGGTGTGTATTGGAAAGAAACCAACACTGATAAGGGAAGGTCATTGAGGGATTGTGTAGCATAGAAGGGACTCCCTTATTGATGCAAGAGCATCTCTAGCAAGGCAAGCGAAAGCAGAAGACAACTAGATATGCACCAACGCGCATTTTGAAGACATTTTTAATTTCAAAAGATGGAACATTAATGTAATAGCCGGAGGAAGTAATTGTTCTTAAATGTTTGGGGGTTGTAACACAGATCTTGAGTGTTTTCTCTCATCTGCCGGTTGGAGGCATTTATTGTAGTAAATGTAAGGTAGTTGTAGTCTTTAATTTCGATTAGATAGCTTGATGTTGTAGGAGGGAAAACTCTAGAAATCTCCCTCGTATGTATTGTATGATTATTCATTCTCATTGTAGGAGTAGAGTTTAGAAGCAAGAGAGCTTAGGAGAATAGAGAAGAACAAAGTTGTAGAAATTGTATAAGCAGATAGTTGTTGCTATTGAATCCATGTACAGAAGCATTTGAGTTAATATAAAGAATGCTTTGACTCAATTTCATGGTGTTGTCATGGTTATTGTTTACATCTCTTGAATGGTATGTTTACAATTTATTTACATTATCTGTTATGCATTTGTTTCAATGCTTTATGTATGATTTCATGTTGAATGTGTGAAGTCTGTGAGTGGGAGAGTACAAGTTTCAATTTCTACTCGTCCTGAGAATTCCTGCAAGGAGTGCATTGATGAGTTTATGAGTTTTATCTTAGAATAAGCTCATGAGAGATATAATTATTCTTATACCCATATAGTTCAAGTGTAGCACAGAGTCATGCAAGGTGTGTGCAGGTTGGGGATAAGTCTTTGAATTTACCAACCCAGGTGAGGGGTTGAAGAATTATGTCACAGGGAGTGTGTAGAGTTTGGAGTTTTTCAATAACTAGAGGCTATTTTGAATGCGCAAGGAGTGTGCGTAGGAACCCCATGGAACCCTTAAATTGTTGCAGAGACAAAGCTCAAAAGGGAAGACGACAAGATATTTGGTGAGGAGTCATTGAAATTTTGAACGGACGATTGAGTTTCTCAGAGAGAGAACTACTGAAATTCCACGAGTCATTGGATTTAGTAGAACAATGGAGAGGTTAAGGCCGATATTCCCTTGACATCAAAAGCTCAGGAGGGATAACAACCATCAGATAGGGATCAATGAGATTCATTGATCTAGAGCTTTGAAGTTTTGACATTTCGAGAGTCAGAGTGTAGAGGGAATTGTATATTGGGAGTCATAAGTCATGAAATCTTGATTCGCGAGCAAGAATATGGAATGTCAGATAATGGGAGACAAAGACCGTCGATCTGTGGCAAAGGAATATCATGATTTTAGCTGTCGACCGAAGGGTGGCAAGTCACATCAAAATTCCCCGATACGTGAAATCTCGATGCACTCGGAGGTTGAGCCCCAGGTAGCAGCTGAAGGTCACATCGGAGAAGAGATAAGGGAGGAGCTAAGAACCGTTATCCCATTTCGGGACTTCGAGACTTAGAGGAGTCAGGGCATCTTGTAACTCAAATTCCTGATATCGCGAAATGCGACGAGCCTTCTAGAGTTAAGGTTGTGGTCACACCAGTGGTCACGTGGGGTTGAGGTTCACGCCTTGTGCTTGTTCGCACAGGCGTAACTTTAAAATAGGACCTGTGGTTATATGTTTTTGAAGATTCCAGTTGGAAATTAGAGATCCATTTTGGATCGAAGGTGTTGAAGGTCCATAGGCTGAGAGGTCAGTGGAATCTACTGAGGTAGTGGTCTGTGTCAGGTGGTATCAGAGCCTAACTAAAAACTTTTGTTTTCTGTAGAAGGGAGACAGAGGATGGTTGTAATTTGAATTCAGCGTGGACAGATTGAAACAATGTCATCGAGGAGACGTCAAAAAATAATTTACCCAATCCAGCTGTGGAAAGGGAAATGAGAGAACTTCGTGCTCGATTGGATGCCAGGGAGACAACACAAAAACGAGCTACTGATACTGGAGATGTCAGTGAATCCGAAAGTGAAAATGAGGCTAGAGCTGAAGAATAAGTTGTAGCCGAAGATGTTGCAAAAGAACATATATTCAGGGTTGTTGCAAGAATAGGGGCCATAGCAAAGATGGACATTCCGATGCATGAAGGAAACTTAGACGTTGAAGAGATGCTATATTGGTTTAGAGCTCTGGATAAATACTTCGATTATGAATATATCGAAGAAGATAAGAAAGTAAAACATGTTGTCACTAGACTGAAAGGGCATGCAACACTGTGGTGGGATGAACTACAGGCTGATAGACATTGCAAAGGCAAGCAAAATATCAAAAGCTAGGATAGGATGGTCGCCAAGATGAAATCCAAATTTATACCCGGGGACTATCAAATTACCTGTTTTGAAGAATGTAGAATTTGAGACAGAAAGGGATGACGATGAAAGAACACACTGAGGAATTTTATAGGCTAAACATTAGAGCAGTTCATCATGAGAGTGATGATGAAAAATCCGCCAGATACATGAATGGCCTAAGATATGAAATTCAGGATGAAATGAGCATGGTGACAATTAGAAATGTGGAAGATGCTTATCAGATTGCTCTGAAAGCAGAAGAAAAATTGGCTCGAAAGCAAGGTCAGAGGGGAAGAGGTAGAAGTCAGAGCAGAGGCAAAGCAATTGCCCAGGACAGAGTACAAAAACCCATGGATGAAGAGAAGAAGCCTCATAACTACCCAGAAAGAAGAGGAAGTTCACAGGGAAGACAATATGTCGATAGGAATACTTTTCCTTGGGCCAGAGGAAGAGGAAGAGGCAGAGGAGGCGAAATAAATTGTTTTGTCTGTGGAAAGATTGGACACAAATATTTCGAATGTCCTAATAGAAAAATATACGGAGGAGGCGAAGCTCACATTTCAGAAGAGTAGAGACAAAATGTTGAGGCAGAAGATGCAGAAGGTGGAAGATCCTTAATGATGAGGAAATTTCTCTTGAAGCAAGAGAAGGAGATAAAGAATCTCGTCCATAGAAATAGTCTGTTTAGAACTACTTGCAAGACCAAGGATAGGGTATGCAAAGTG
This sequence comes from Picea mariana, assembly GCA_032191745.1. Taxonomy (NCBI): domain Eukaryota; kingdom Viridiplantae; phylum Streptophyta; class Pinopsida; order Pinales; family Pinaceae; genus Picea; species Picea mariana. Next base: position 17,143 of record JASDQU011401306.1, read on the forward strand.
ATAGTTGATAGTGGAAACACGGATAATTTAGTATCCACAGAAATGGTGGAGAAGATGGAATTGGAGATAGTTGCACATCCAAGCCCATAAAAAGTCTCGTGGTTGCAAAAGGGACATCAAGTAACCCTTACTAAACAATGTTTAGTTGAATTTAAGATAGGGAGATATAGGGATGAAATCTTATGTGATGTTATTCCCATGGATGTCTATCATCTTTTGTTGGGGAGACCATGGCAATATGATAGAAATTTTGTTCATGATGGGAGAAAGAATACATACACCTTGGAGAAGAATGGTAGAACGCATATGTTGCTTCCAATTGAAGACAAGAAAGTGAAAGAAGAAACAAGAAATACTATACTTCTCATGAGTGGGAAGGAACTTCTAGATGAAGTCAAGAAAGATGAAGATATGCAGTTTGTTGTGGTGAGAAAGCCTAGAGTCATCTTGACCAATACCTTGATAGATGATCTACCTGAGGAAATTCAGGAACTGTTGGAGAATTTCGTTGATATAGTGGTGGACGATTTACCTTGTTCATTGCCACCCATCATAAGTATAAGCCATCACATTGACCTTATACCAGGAGCAAGTTTACCAAACAAAATAGCATACAGATTGACGTTGTAGGAGAATGAATAGGTCAAGAAGCAAGTCCAATATTTGATGGACAATGGATTGATTAGAGAAATCTCGAGTCCATGCATTGTACCAACAATGTTAAGTCTGAAGAAGGATGGTGGATGGAGAATGTGTACAAACTTGAGGGCTATAAAAAAAATCAACATTATGTATAGATTTCCTTTACCCAAGATGGATGACTTGATGGATTTCTTAAGTGGAGCAATTTTTTTTTCAAAAATTGATTTGAAAAGCGGATATCATTAGATTAGAATGAGAGAAGGTGATGAATGGAAGACAACATTCAAGATGAATGAAGGATTGTATGAATGGTTTGTCATGTTGTTTGGTTTGACAAATGCGCCAAGTACTTTCATGCTATTGATGAACGAAGTCTTGAAGGATTTCATTGGTAATCTTGTAATTGTGTATCTTGATGATATACTGATCTTCAGTAAGACTGAGGAAGAACATTTGAGACATTTAACTCTAGTGATGAGGAGGTTGTAGCAAGAGAAGTTGTTGATAAATCTGAAGAAGTCGTCTTTCATGAAGACATAACTCGTTTATTTGGTTGCGATCTCTTTGAATGAGTTGAAGATGGATCCTGAAAAGGTAAAATCAATCAAAGAATGGTCGTCGCCAAGGAATATATTTGAAGTCAGAAGCTTCCATGGGTTATCCAGTTTTTACAGGAAGTTCATAAAAAAATTTATTGGAATTTATGCACCAATGATGGACACAGTCAAGAAAAGACATAAATCTTTTCATTGGAAAGAGGAAGCAGAGGAAAGTTTCAATTTATTAAAGGAGAAGATAACTGAACATCGACTTTTGGTTCTGCCATATTTCAGTAAAACATTTCAAGTGAGATGTGACACAAGTGGATTTGTGATCAGAGCAGTCTTAAGTCAAGATAATAGACTGGTTTCATATTTTAGTGAGAAGTTGAACGATGCCAAAATGAATTACTCCACATATGATAAAGAATTTTATGTAGTCATACAAGCACTGAATAAATGGAGGCATTACTTGGTTTCAAAAGATTTTTTTTTGTATAGCGAAAATCATGCTTTACAATTCATAACCAAACAGGAGAAACTGAACCAGAAACATGCAAAATGGGTTGAATTTATGCAAAAATTTACTTTCGTTATAAAGCACATTTCTGGAACTGCTAACAAGGTTGTTGATGCATTGAGCAGGAAATGTTTGATTCTGCAGGAGTTTCGTGTGAAGACCTTAGGTTTTGATAGCCTTAAGGAAATGTACAGAGATGATTCAGATTTCAAGGATGCTTATGAAGCATGTGAGAATCATGTTTTGAGAGATAGGAGCCAATGGATTGAATATTTAATTCCGAATGGATTACTATTCAAAGGAAATCAATTGTGTATTCCAAGGAGTTCGAAGAGAGAAAACCTTTTGAAGGAAAAACATAGTGGGGGATTGGCTGGACATTTCGGCCATGACAAAACATTTGTGCAATTGAACAGTTTATATTATTGGCCAGGGATGAGGATAGATGTGAAGAAATTTTTCAACAAATGTAGAATTTTCCAGCACACAAAGGGGAAAAGACAGAATGCAGGGTTATATCAACCATTTCCAATACCAGAGAGGCAGTGGGATGCTTTAAGAATGGATTTTGTTTTAGGACTGCCAAGGACACAGAGAGGTTGTGATTCCATATTCGTGGTAGTTGACAGATTCTCAAAATTGGCACATTTTATTCCATGTCAAAAAACCAGTGATGCAACACACATTGAAAATATGTTTTTCAAAGAAATTGTTCGATTTCGTGGTTTACCTAAGAGTATTGTTTCGGACAGAGATACCAAAATTGTTGGTCATTTATGGAGGACACTATGGAAGAAGCTGGGAACGAATCTATCTTTTAGCTCAACATATCACCCTCAAATGGATGGACAGACTAAGGTAGTCAACCGAAGTTTAGGAGACTTATTGAGGAGTTTAGTAGCTGAACATCATAGTCAGTGGGATTAGATTCTGCCACAAGCAGAATTTGCGTATAATGATTCACCTAATAGAAGCATAGGATAGAGCCTATTCCAGATAATGTATGGAATGAATCCAAGAGGAGTAGTTGAGTTGAGAGACTTAGAGAAGAATGAGTTCAGAAGTGCTGGAGAGGAAGATTTTGCAGCAGAGATGCAAGAGCTCCACAGTAAGATTAAAGAGTGGTTGCAATATTATAACTAGGAATACAAGCACGGAGCAGATCAGCACAGAAGATAACTTCAGTTTGAAGTGGGAGATTTAGTCTTATCACTCCTCAAAAAAGAAAGGTTCCCAAGGGGAACGTATAATAAATTGAAGATGAAAAAGATAGGGTCATGTAAAATCATAAGGAAATTTGAAGCAAATGCTTATGAGATAGAATTTCCAGATGGTGTGGGCATATCACCCATATTCAATATAGCAAATCTGTATCCTTATAAAGCAGATGAAGTAGGAGGAGAAGATAGCCAAAAGGAAATCCAGTGGGTTAAACATATGCCTATAGCTGAAAAGCCACAGATGGAAAAGATCATTGATCAAAGAGTTGGCAAGAAAACTAGGAGAAAGACATATTTAGAATATCTGATAAAATGAAAAGGACACCCGATTGAGGATGCTAGTTGGGAAAGTGAAGCAGATATCCAAAAACATGGATAGACGGTGCAAGATCTCATGAATAGGAGTCCATGAAATTTTCAACCAGAGGAGTATGATGCAGGAGCATCACTAGCAAGGCAAGCGCAAGCCGAAGACAATTGGATATGCACCAATGCACATTTTGAAGACATTTTGAATTTCAAAAGACAGAACATTAATGTAATAGCTTGAGGAATTAATTGTTCTTAAATGTTTGGGGGTTGTAACGCAAATCTTCAGCGTTTTCTCTCATCTGTCAGTTGGAGGCATTTATTGTAGTAAATGTAAGGTAGTTGTAGTCTTTAATTTCGATTAGATAGCTTAAGGTTGTAGGAGGGAAAACTCTAGGAATCTCCCTCGTATGTATTGTATGATTATTCATTCTCATTGTAGGAGTAGAGTTTAGAAGCAAGAGAGCTTAGGAGAAAAGAGAAGAACAGAGTTGTAGAAATTGTATAAGCAGATAGTTGTTGCTATTGAATCCATGTACAGAAGCATTTGAGTTAATATAAAGAATGCTTTGACTCAATTTCATGGTGTTGTCATGGTTACTGTTTACATCTCTTGAATGGTATGTTTACAATTTATTTACATGCTCTGTTATGCATTTGTTTCAATGCTTTATGTATGATTTCATGTTGAATGTGTGAAGTCTGTGAGTGGGAGAGTACAAGTTTCAATTTCTACTCGTCCTGAGAATTCCTACAAGGAGTGTAGTGAAGGTCCGCAAGGAGTGCGTTGACGAGTTTCTGAGTTTTATCTCAGAAGAAGCTCAAGAGAGATAGATTTGTTCTTATACCCATAGAGTGCAAGTGTAGCATAGAGTTGTGCAACGTGTGCGCAGGTTGGGGAGAAGTCTTCGAATTTACCAACCTAGGTGAGGGGTTGAAGAATTATGTCACAGGGAGTGCATAGAGTTTGGAGTTGTTCAATAACCAGAGGTTACTGTGAATGCGCAAGGAGTGTGAGTAGGAACCTAGTGGAACCCTTGAATTGTTGCAAAGAAAAACCTCATAAGGGAAGACGACAAGATATTTGGTGAGGATTTATTGAAAGTCTGAACGGATGATTGAGTTTCTCAGAGAGAGAACTACCAAAATTCTGTGAGTCATTGGATTTAGTAGATCAGTGGAGAGGTTAAGGCTGAGAGTCCCTTGACATCAAAAGCTCGGGAGGGATAGAATCTGTTAGATAAGGATCAACGAGAGTTGTTTATCTAGAGCTTTGAAGTTTCATCATTTTGGGAGTCGGAGTGCAGAGGGAATTGTAGATTGGGAATCATAAGTTGTGAAATCCTGATTCGCGAGGAAGAATATGGAGCATCAGATCATGGGAGATGAGCACTGTCGATCTGTGGAAAAGGAATATCATGATTTCGGCTATTGGGCAAAGGGAGACAAGTCACATTGAAATTCCCTGATACGCGAAATCCCGACATGCTCGGAGGTTGAGCCCCAGGTCGCAGCCGAGGGTCACATTGGAGAAGAGATAAGGGAGGAGTTAAGAAACGTTAGCCCATTTCGGGACTTCGGGACTTGGAGGAGTTGGGGCATCTTGTAACTCAAATTCCCGATATCACGAAACACGATGAGCCTTCTGGAGTTAAGGTTGTGGTCACGCCAATGGAAACGTGGGGTAGAGGTTTGTGCCTTGTGCTTGTTCGCGCAGGCGTAACTTCAAAATATAACATGTGGTTATATGTTTTTGAAGATTCCAGCTAGGAATCAAAGAGCCATTTTGGCTCAAAGGTGTTGAAGATCCATAGGCTGAGAGGTTAGTGGACTCTACTGAGGTAAGGGTCTGCATCACTTATGCAGAGGAAATCCAGTTCGGAAGGTACCCGATAAACTTGTGGAGGCCTTGATATCAACGGAAAGAGGATAACTTATATTGTTGACAATGGAGTGAATGAGAGTAACCTTCCTAAACCATTCCTTGACTTGGTAGTCAACTGGGAGAATCCCCTGGTGGTATCAAGGCCTGGCATAGGGGTGCGTTGTTGTAGAAAGGAAAAGTGTAGCATAGCCTACGGTTGGGTGGAATGGTCTTTCCCCTTAGTCATTCGATTGGTTGAAGACTTCATTGAACAAATAAGTGTTTTCCTTAATACGATTATTAAATTTTTGTTAATGATTTTAAACTAAATTATGTTCATGTTTATGGTCTGATTATAATGAATGATTGTTAGTTCTAAGTTGAATGGAGAGTAGTAATGTCCCCTTATAGGATTAATGAATTAATTGTGATAATTTTCTAAGGAAGGCCAGAGCAGGTTAATAACCTTGTGTTTTTGTTCTTTCCCATTTTGAAATGGAAATTTTGCAGGATATAAAATATTCATTTCACTTCCCTACTAGAGTGTGTTTTGCTTGATGGAAGTGGTCTAAAACCCTGAAGGGATTTATTTAAAATCCTTGCAATAAATTGTTTGGAAAGACTATGGGACTTCTAAGTCTAGAGACAACCTTGAACCCTGTTGGAATCCCTGTTTTAACCTATGGGGAACGAGAGTTGTTGATTCGGTGGGAACAACTAATCCCAATCGTTTGTTATATATCTAGGCTTTGGCATAGGCCTATCAGAAGGTGAAGCCTTTGGGAAAAACCATAATATTAATTCATGATGAAATTTGGATGGGAGGGTTTCAAGATGATGTGATTCATTGATCTATCAGAGGATGGTCGATGAGATATAGACCATAGATTCCCTAAGCACTAAACTGATGAAACTATCAGGAGAGTGGAGTTTGGGAAGCTATGGGAAGAGGCATGGGAATAGTTTTTAAAGATGAAATCCAAGGATGAGGAGGACCATTGATCTGTTGGTGTTGAAGCCGACAGGTTCTATGTTGTTGGATTTGAAATGATACATTTCGAAGAAGGAACCCTGTCGAGGTTTTGGTGTTAGCTAAATATTCAACAGTTGTGAGATCCAATAGATCTCTGATCATTAGATGTGAGGATTTAAGGATTGTCAGATTCATCGGGGTGATTCTCATCGAAAGAACCCTTTGGGAAGTCTCATGATCACATGGAGCAATGTGCATTTGATGGAGGAAGTGCCAGAAAATAGGAATCATTGATATGGAGGTGAGGTAGGCTGATATGATCATAGTTGTATATTTTTTGTAGACCCCATCGAGCAAGTTTTAAGCAGGGAATGATCAATGTGTTAGTTGTCGCATAGTTTGAAGTGTCAAGTAGATCGAGATCGTTGGTTTCCCCACCTGGAGAATGTTGGATCTGTTGAGGATAGAGCCATCAGATAAGTTCGATTAGGAAGGAAAATGTGGGAAGTGTGATTATCCCTGACTTATGTAGTGGCATTTGTTGAGCGGTGAAGGGTGTCGAGCTTGTGAATTTGTCACGATTTCACTTTGTATAGAAGAGGAAGAAGTCTATGTGTGCATTGCGATGGATAGAGGTCGATAACGGGTGTAAACCTGAGATATGAAGCTTAATGGAAGTGGAAATATAACATCCCACCAACCTAAGAGATTTTAGTAGGTCGGGTGTGTTACATAGTGGTGTCATAGTAGTTTTGAACGAGAATGATAAGCAGGAGCGGAATCCTGGTTTGGGATTACCAAGACAGATTTATGTTTGATAAGGCCAAGAAATTTATGTGAATGAATTTAAAACATAATGGCTAATATTGTTTCATTGTTTCAGCACGTAGGACATACTAAAAGGAAAACATAAGTGAATGGTGTAGCATAGTATGGAGGACACCTCACACTTCCAACATGAATACTTTGATGGAAGGAGGGCCCAAGAAACCCCTCCATATTTTGTAACACAGTAAGAAGTCTAAAATAAGATAATGAAATGATCATGAGAGCTCGGGCCAAGCAGGAAAAGTTGAATGCAGTGTTACTACAGAGTCTTTCTGAGATTCAAAAGCACTTGCATCAAGGTCCAACCATTAGTAATGCAAGACTACAACAGTAAGAGAAATTTAAGATTCATTCGGATACCCATAAGCATGGACCAACTCACATTAATGTGGGAATAAGTTTTTCCAAGAAAAGGCAACGAGATGCTAAGAGAAGCAAAGTTAGTAGAGATACTTCCACAGAGTCATCTAGTGGGAAGACCACTAGAGAACAACTTTCTAGTAGTGAAACTAGTTCAAGTATTCCCAAGAGCAAGAAAAAGTGACACTCACAGGGTTCTCTGACATAAGAATTCAATAAGGCCGAGTCACCTACCTTTGATGGAGAAATTAAGAAATGAGAAGAAGTCGAGGCTTGGATGTTGTGATTATGGAAGTGTTTTCGAGTACACAACTACTCAGAAAATACAAAGGCAAAGATATCCATATTCAATCTAAATGTAGGAGATTCCATATGGTGGGAGGACCTCAAAGATGTGAAGGGATTGAAGGAAAGCAAGTTGACCTGTAAACAATTCGAGAAATACTTCGAGAAGGAATATATATTGGAAAATTATTATGATGGTAATATTAAGGAGTTCCATGAACCCAAGTTGGGGAAACTTACTATGGATGCTTATGCCAAAAGGTTCTTAGAATTTTTGAGGTATGTTCCTTACCTCAAGGATGAGAAAGAGAGAATACAACGTTTCCTCAATGGATTACCATAGTCCTATCATGATAGGGTTGAGTTTGATAATCCTAAGACCTTGGAAGATACCATTAGGAAGGCTAAGTGTTGTTATGACCAATCAAGGCATAGGTAAAAGAATTTTAAGGATTGGAAGAGAAAGGATAAAATTGTTTTTTAGAAGAATGAATTTATTCCATCCCAATATAAGAATCCCACGAATGGTGCTCATTTCGGTAATCTGAGCACAAGTATGAACCAACAACATTTTACATCTCATAGTGGAAATAGGCTAGTAGAGCAGGCAAGAGAAAAAATAGAGGAGCAAAAGAAAGAACCTCTATAGTGTTGGGGTTATGGTGAGGCACATTTGTTGAGAGACTTCCATCACAAGAATCATGACATAAAAAGAGTTTACTATGTTTAGGAGGATACTACAGTAAAGGATGTGGCTAGAAGTGTGTCGAGGATATATGCAATTGTTGAGAATCACCAAGTAGACCACCGAGATTTTGTGGTGGAATTGGAAGGTATAATTTTCAAGAAACCTATTTCTATTTTGGTTAACCCTAGTTCTAACCTTAGCTATGTTTTTCCTCAAGTTGTTGAAGCATGTTCCTTATAGAGAAAGAAGCACGCAAAAGCATGGTTGGTTCAATTAGCCATAGGGACTAAGAGAAAGATAACAAAGGTAGTAGAGGCATGTCCATTGGAAATGAGTGGAATGCACACACAATCAGCCTTAAACATCCTACCCTTAGGATCATACAATGTGTTGATAGGCATGGAATATTTATCTATTCACAAGGCAAGATTAAACTATCATGACAAGACCTTAGAATGTGAATATGAAGAAGACAACGCTAGGGTATTGCAAGGCATTCAAAATACCATATCGGTAAGGTAGATATCAGCATTGTAGCTCAAGAAGTTTAGTTGAAGAGGGTGTCCCTTGTATGAAATACAAGTTCTCAATGTCACAGAGAGTAGAGAGCTGAAGATTGAGGACCACCCAGTATTGTGGGAATTTAAAGATGTATTCCCTGAGGATATTCATGAAATTCCTCCTAAAAGAGATCTTGATTTCTCAATAGATATTCAATATATTAGCACCAACATCAAAAGTACCATACATAATTAGCACGCCAGAGTTGGTAGAGTTAAAAGTGCAATTGATAGAGATGATCGATAAAGGGTATATCAGGCCGAGTGTATCCATATGGGGAGTACCCGCACTGTTTGTGAAGAAAAAGACGGTACATTGCGATTATGTATCAATTACCGACAATTGAACAAGATGACCATGAAGAAAAAATATACATTGCTTAGGAATGATGATCTTTTTTATCAACTCAGAGGAGCTAAAATATTTTCAAAAATTGACTTGAGATCGGGATATCACCAAGTCGGGATTAAGGATGAAGACATCCACAAGACAGTCTTTAGAATGAGGTATGTGAATTATGAGTTCATGGTGATGCCATTGGGGCTTACCAATGCACTATTTGCCTTCATATCCTTAATGAACATTGTTCTTGGCAAGTACTTGGATAAGTTTGTTCTAGTATTTTTTGACAATATCCTTGTATGTTTTGAAGATATCTTGGTATATTCCAAGACCAAGGAAGATCATGAGGAACATATTAAGTTAGTGTTACAAGGGCTAAGATATCACCAGTTATATGCTAAATATATCAAGTGTGACTTCTTCCAAAAGGAGATCCATTATTTGGGCCACACAATCTCAATAGAGGGAGTGGCAATAGATCCCGAGAAGATCAAGATAATCATAGATTGGCCAACCCCTAGGAATGCAACTGAGGTGAGATCATTTATGGGATTAGTAGGTTATTATAGAAGGTTTATTAAAGTATTTTCCAATATTGGTCATCCCATTACCTCATTCCATAGAAAGGGGAAGAAGTGTGTATGGTCAGTGGAGTGTGGAGCCAACTTTCAGTAGTTGAAGCATCTCTTGACCAATGCACGTGTTCTAAAATTTACAAATCTTGAGAAATATTTCTTTGTTTGCATTGATGCTTGCAAGGAAGGACTTGGTGGAGTTCTTATGCAAGAAGGGCATTTTACCTGTTATGAATCAAGGAAGTTGAAGGAGCATGAGCAGTGATATGTCACCCATTATTTGGAACTTGCAGTGATTATGCATACGTTGAAGACGTGGAGCCATTACCTGCTTGGGAGAAGATTTTCTTGATGACATATCATTGTGGATTGAAGTATATTCTTGACCATCCATGGTTGAATGCTATACATGCCAAGTGGATGGAAGTGATCATCGAGTTTGATTTTGAGATCAGGCACATAAAAGGGAAAAAAAACCCAGTGGCAGATGCACTCATCTGAAGTGTACATGTAGTAACACCTAGTAGCCTAAATTGTAGGTGAGTCTCACATCAAGCAGAGAATCAGAACTCTCTTGCAACAAGATAAACTTTTCAATTTGGTAAAGGAAAATTTTCAACAAGATTCAAGTGTGAATAATTATGAGGAATACCAGCTTACAGAAGATGAGATATTGTTGTATAACAATAGGTTGTATATACATGATGCAACAAAGTTGAAACACCTCATTATGGATTAGTTTCATAGGAGACCTTATGTGGGTCATCCTAGCTATTAGAAAATGATAACAATAGTGAGGCAATTGTATTACTAGCCAAGAATGAAGAAAGATAGTGTTCAGTATATTGCAAAGTGTTTGGAATGTCAACAAGTCAAAGTTGAACTTGAATACCCTGTTGGACTATTGCAACCACTGTAAATTCTAGAATGGAAATGGGAGACTATTTCCATGGATTTCATTATAGGTTTTCCAAGAAAAGTTAAGCAGCATGATGCAATCATGGTATTGGTAGATAAGTTGAGCAAGGAAGCTCACTTTATTCCAGTAAAATATACTTTTAAAGTTATAGATGTTGTTGATGTTTTTATGAGAGATATTTTTAGGATGCATGGTATGCCCAAGATTTTTATCTCAGATAGAGATGTGAAATTCCCCTTGAATTTTTGGAAAGGCTTGTTTGCGGGCTTGGGAACGCAACTGGGATTCAACATGGCCTACCATCCTCAAACATATGGTCAGACCGAAAGGGTAAATATATTTCTAGAAGACATGTGATGCATCATCCCAAATATTGGGAAGAATATCTACCCCTGGTGGAGTTTTCCTACAACAATGGTTATCAAGAATCATTGAAGATGAGCCCATTTGAGGTTTTGTATTGCAGAAAATGTAGAGTTCCAATTAGTTGGGATAGTCCAGTGAATAAGATCATACTCGGACCAAACTTGTTGAGGGAAATGGAACAATAAGTGACCAGAATAAGGCATAATTTAAAAGAAACCCAAGACAAACATAAAATTCATGCAGATAGAAAGAGAACTCATACGGGGTTTAAAACGGGAGATCGTATGTATCTCATGGTGAAACCCAAAAAGAGCTCCCTAAGGATGGGAACTTGTACCAAGTTAGCACCCCGATATTGTGGACCATTTGAAGTCCTAGAAAGGGTGGGACCAGTGACATATAGACTTGCCCTACCACCTATTATTAGAGCTCACAATATGTTCCATGTATCTTTATTAAAGAAGCACATTCATGATTCTAATTATTTTATTGATTGGATTGTGATACAAGTGGAACCAGAGGGATAATTCCAGCCCGAGCCTCAATGCATCCTAAACAGGAAAGAGACATTGCTCTGGAATCAGGTCGTCATGCAGGTCAAGGTGCAATGGAAGCACTTTGGAGCAGTTGAGGCCACTTGGGAACTAGAAGATGTCATGAGGGTGGCATATCCATTTTTGCTTTCTATGTAAATTTGTATATAATTTTGGTGTTAAAAACATCGAGGATGGTGTTTCCTCAAGGGGGAGGGGAATGTCACACCTCATTTTCCCCGAAGACTGTAATCATGTTTAAGACTTCATGTATTGTGATTAATGAAGCTTGTAATTGTGTTTATGATTAATGAAAACACCATACAACTAACTAAGAAGGGAAGCTTTGCAATACTGGCCATGATACCACAAGTGGGACTGGTGAGGTAGAACTAGGAAGTTTTAATGAGGAAAATAGGAAGCTTTCCCATTAATCTAGCCTAAATCTGCATGACTTGAAGACATAAACTTGTCCAACGTACTCTTTCTAGCTTGACCACAAGGAACTTGTTAATGGTATTCAGATTGGGTAGTTTAGTTATAATTTCCTTCTAAATTGGTACTTGGAAGAGTGAAGGGTCAGCTATAACATCGGCTAGAAGTATGCAAAGATTTACCCTTTCAATTCAGGAGCTTGACCTTGGAGGTTACTTTTGACAGAATCTAGTGGGGATCCCTAGGAGTAGAGAGAATGTTCCAACGAAGGAGAAGGAATAAAGAGGAAGATGGAAAAAATAGAGAGTGTGGTGACACACTCACAAGGAATTCACACATAAACACAGGCGCAACACACACAGAGACCAAGCACATGAAGATAGGAGCGCAAAACCCATAATTCACACAAAGATATAGAGAACATTTGCACCAGAGATGAGTCACAGACTCACAAGAAGATGGTGATGTGTGTGAGCATACAAAGCTCATGCATACATATATGAGCAACAGAAGACTGGGAATTTTTCTTGAGGAAAATAGGAATCTTCCCCAAGGCTTGAATGATCACCATAGAACACGGAAGACCCATATCCAAACTAGAGAAAAAGAGGGTCGTGACTTGGTGCTTATTGGAAAGAAACTGACACTAGTAAGGCGAGGTCATCGAGGGACTATGTAACAAAGAAGGGACTCCCTTGTGCAGAGGAAATCTAGTTGGAAGGTACTTGATAAACTCATGGAGGCCCTGACTTCAGTGAGAAGAGGGAAACTTTTGTTGTTGCTAGTGGAGTGAAGGAGAGTAACCTTCATGATCAATTCCTTGATTTGACAGTCAACTGGGAGAGTCCTCTGGTGGTATCATGGCCTGGCACAGGGGTGGCTTGTTGTAGAAACACAAAGTGCAACATAGCCTATGGTTGAGTTGAAAGGTATTCCCTATTTGTCAATCGGTTAGTTGAATACTTCATTGAACAGATAAGTGTTTTCCTGAATATGATTGTTGAATGTTGGCTAATGATTATAAACTAAATTCAGATCATGTTAATGGTCTGATAATGATATATGATTGTTAGTTCTAAGTTGAATAAAGAGTAGTAATGTCCCCTTATATTATTAATGAATTAACTGTGATAATTTCATGAGGAAGGTCAGAGCAAGCTGATAACCCTAGGTTTTTTTCTCAAGTCCCTTTTGAAATGGAAAGTTTGTAGGATATAAAATCTTCATTTGGGTGCCCTAGTAAAGTGTATTTCGCTTGTTGGAAATGGTTTAATACCCTGAAGGAGTTGAGTTAAAACCCTTGCAAGAAAGTGTCTGGAAATAATGTGGGACTACTTAGTCCGGAGACAACCTTCAACCATGTTGGAATCCTTATTTGAACCTAGGGGGGAACAAAAACCATTGATTCGGTGGGAAGAGTTGATCTCGACCATTTGTCAGAGATCCAAGCTTCGACATAAGCCTATCAGAAGGTGAATCCTTCAGAAAAACCTGGAATGTGAAGTCATGATGAAATTTCGATGGGAGGGTACTGAGATGATGTGATCCATTGATATATTAGATGATGGGTCGATGAGATCTGGATCATAGCTTCCTTTAGCACTAAACCTACAACATTTTTGAGAGAGTGGAGTTCATGAAGGTCTAGGAAGCGTGGGAATATTTTTTGATGAGGAAATCCCGAAGTCAAATGTTGAGGATGAGAAGGATCATTGATCTGTTAGTGTTGAAGCCGACAGGTTCTGAGTCATTGGATTTAAAATGATCCATCCTGAAGAAGGAACCCTAGAAAGGTTTGTCAGTTATATACTAATCAGTTGTGAGATATGATAGATATTTGATCATTGGATGTGAGGATCTGAGGACTGTCGGATCCATCGGGGTGATTCTCGTTGGAAGAATTGTTTGGGAAGTATCGTAACTGCATGGAACGATGAGCATCCAATGGTGGAAGTATGAGAGAATAGGAGTTATTGATCTGTGGGTGAGGCAGCCCATATGATCACAATTGTATATTTTTTTGTAGACCACATCAAGCAAGTGTTAAGTGGATAGTGAGCAAGGCATTAGCCGTTGCATAGTTTGAGGTGTCAAGCAGATTGGGACCATTGGTTTTCCCACCTGAATACCATTGGATCTGTTGAGGATAGAGTCATTGGAGAAGTTCGATCGAGAAGGAAAATGTGGGAAGTGAAACCTGCATACTCGATGGGTATAAAACCCGACTCACCATGAACCGTAGATATGGTTGGACTGGGTGAGTCAGATTTGTCTGATCAGGGAGATTTATCCTTAGCTTGTGTAGTGGAATTCTTCCAAGTTATTGTTGATCAGTGAAGGGTGTCAAGTCTGTGAATTTTTCATGGTTGTGCATTGTGAAAAAGAAAAATAATTCCACATGTGTGTCACGAGGGACAGAGGTCGAAAAAGGGTGCAAAATCGAGATCTGAAGCTTAATGGAAGTGGAAATATAACATCCCACCAGCCTAAGAGACTTTAGGCGGTCAGGTGTGTTACATTTATCATTAACCCAAAGGATAAAATCATCACTTGTGAACTTGCTTGCTTGTCACAATCCCAAGGATTGAAGTCCTTGATCATTAACTTATTTGTATTGTGATGAGGGATAAGGGAGTGAGTAGGTGATGAAGGAATATTTTCTTATACTTAAAATTGTTAAAGATGACTTGAAAAGGTCTTTGACTAAATAAGACAGTGGGTAATAATTAAAAGGAACTCAAAGCCTCTATTACATTCCAAGGTGATATGAAAAAAGTCCTTGATGCATAAGAGTCTTTGCCACCACGCATTTGTAGGCTTGGTACTAGGATGAATAGGGATGAAAAATCAAAGGGGGCACCATATGCACATATGAACATGTTGGGGGTTCAACGTGGTACATACGAAGTTCCAAGAGTTACAAAGAAACATTATTGAGTCTCTTAATAGTTCGTGCATTGGTCATGGTTTCATTGAAAGTGTTGAATTTTCATAAGCTAGGTTAAGCATGAAGTTCATTCCATTTTTAGTATTTCACTTAACCATAAACAATAATGTTGCAGCAACCAAGATCACAAGAAGAAACACCATGTACAAGAATGCAAGAAGTATCCTAGGAAACCCTTCTCAACAAGGGAAGAAAACCCAGCTAGATCCTTTGCTATATTCTTCAAGATAAATACCTTCACCACCAAGATAAAACCTAGCACACAAGAGGGTTCTCAAACCCTAGAAGACTAGCGCCCAAGAGAGGTGCGCACCTTTTCCCAAGTAGATGTACTTGCTGAAATTTCCAAACTCACATAACAGATAAGTTTCCTCAATGGAGAATTTACCTTTACTTATACTAACCTGAACCTGTCAACATAAATGTCTATTGGCTCAACAGGGTCGACCTCTCTAAGTCACATTATAATAATTATTATTATATTATATTATAATTAATATTAACTAGATTAACTATCTTTTACATTTATTATTAATCACATTAAGGTGGGGCCGACCTGTACCCTTTACATAACAATTAGGGTTACAGGCAGGTCTGACTCTTGAACAATATATAGAAAAGGATATGATACACCCACTAGTGTTCATCTACTAGGAGAACATCCATAGGGATGTCATATCTCTATTTCACTGCATTACACAAAAGAATCAGATCTTCACACATTCACCTGTGATCGTCCACAGGCATGTCCACTCTACAGATCTTCTTTCCCACTGCCTCACACAGGAGAATCATCTGAAGTCTTCTCGTCAACTATGCTTCTCAGAGGAGGATAATACATCATATTCATTCTTGTTCACATGACGATGCACCTAACACTTTGGGATTTCACACGTTCACCTTGTGCTCAACCACAGGCATGTCTAACTCAACAGATTGCCTTTCCCACTGGATAATCATTTGGAGTTCTTCTCAACTCTTTGAATGGAGGAGGTCATCTATACGTTCCTAGCTCTGTATCAGGAAGGAACCACGTACCCTTCTTAGGGGATTTCTCTCAGTTTTGTAAGCTGAGAGAAAGACTCACATAGCTACAATGATCCACATATCACAAGTTTGTAAGCTGGAGAATGTGTCACTTAGCTGAAATCATCAACACTCCCTCTCAGCTCGGGTGGCATTCTTTATCATGCCAAGTCTCACACGAATGTATTTTGATTTTTGTCTTGGCTAGAGTTATCGACACTCCCTCTCAACTAGGGAACCATTCAACACAAATATAATTTGGTGAAGATATATGCAATCTGCTCATGTGTAGGAAGGTACTGCATGTGTATGATTTTCCTCTGCATCATATCTTTGATATAAGGATATTTCATCTCATCGCATTTTGATCCATCAGGAAACACTGGGTTCTTAAGGATATTTACACACGGCTCTTGGTTATCATCATAGGATCCATCTCATGGTCAAATAAATCTATTAGAAGCTTGTGAAGCCACGTTGCTTCTCACACTCAATGTTATCTACTCTGCCTCTATGGTACTCAAGGCCACAAAGTTTTGTTTCCTGTTGTATTAGTAAACCATGGCAAACTTCATGGTAGAACATCAATAAGATGTGCTCTTCTGGTACATTGTACTTTCTGCTCAATCTCAATCGTCATATCCTACAAACTCAAGTTCACACTGGAGGCATATCTCAGGCCATATCCAACTATGCCTCGTATATATATATCAATATATGTTTTTTTGTTGTCTAGTGAGTCTGTCTCAATTGACTCATGAAATGACTAGGCATACTCACTGCATGGAATGAATCAAGTCTGGTGTTAACCAAATACATCAGTGATCCAATCAATTGTGGATCAATCTTGTCTGAATCATCATTAATCTTTTTCTTTAAATCCATCACGATGGATTTTTCATTCTTGTCGTACTGAAATTCTTTAATATTTTTATTCTATATTTTCCTTGACTCAGGAAAATCTTATCGGTCATGATCTGTCATACTTCTTGTCCCAAGAAGTAGTGCATCATACTCAGATTCTTCATCTCGAATTCAGAAGTCAAGAATTACTTGTATCCAACAAGTCTTTCTGAATAAGTCATCAAAATCAGGCTCTTGTCACCAACATTGTAATAATATCGGTTTGGATCAGCAACACACTTTATGAAATCTGAAATTCATCAAGAATCTACCTATCTAATATAGTTTCCAACTCATGGATGGTAGTACTGATGGAAGTGTATCATGTTTACCGGATCAAGTGTCTCATCATAGAAAACTCCCTATGTTTGTGAGAAACCTCTAGTTATAGATTTTGTTTTTCATTTCTCGACACGTCCATCAGTTGCATGCTTGATCTTATAGATCCACTTGGAAGTTACGACAAACTTCCCTTCTAGTCCCTGAATAATATCTTATACATCATTTTTAAGATATACTGGTATTTTTCTATTATGTCATCTTGCCATACATGTTTTCCTGATGCTTCTCTAAGACAAGGAGGCTCAGCATCAATGAAGTAGCTCATGACTGAAGGATATCTCAAAAATCTCTTTTGCTTTCTCATGATGTGCCTTGAGAGGCTTGTATGTTTCTCTGCCTCTTGCAGAGTGAGTCTAGGTAGGCATTTTATGTGCTACTGCAATATCTCTTGAACATATAAACTGGAGCAACTGGATCAACTGGAATAATGTTTGTCTCCCTCTGAACTGTTGAAGGGGGAGAAGGTATTGTCTTACTGTCAATCTCCATCTGAGATTCTCTTGATCTTTGAAAGACTATCTCTTCTTCAAGGACAACGTCTCTACTTGTCTCAATATTTTCTCTGACCAAGGATGTCGATCTAGAATGTCTTTGAAGATTCACTATATCCTTTCTTTCTAAAGGATCTATCTTGAACTTCTTATCTTTGGGTACATGAAACTACACTAGGCACCCAAATAACCTAAAGTGTTCAATCTCAGGCTTCATTCCAGTGAAGTCTTCTTCAGGAGTTATGTTTTTCAAAGTCGGGTGAAGACTCTTGTTTTGAACATATACTGTGCCATGCATGCTTTATGCCCATAGAATCAAATAAGGATTATGATCATGTTTTATTGCTTTGGTTTCCCCAATGATGGTTCTATTCTTCCTCTTTCTCAAATAGTTTCGACTCCCTCTAAGTCAAGTGGCTCCCTCTGAAGGATAAACATATTCCTTTGATCTTAACCTGACTGGAACAAGAAAACAAGAGGAACCAAAACAAGAATATCTCCTAAAGGAGAATAATGAGTGTATCCATAGAATCAAAATAATTTAAGGAATGTTGTCACGGTTACAACACCTACTTGTAATGTAGCAAACTTTAGAAATATAGGTTAGAGGAATGAAAATTATAACAATCAAACCTGGAGTCTTCACTTCCAGTGTGTTGTTCCTCTGAATGCACTGAGATCCCTCTCGATCCATGACTTCAGCAAAAAGGTTCCTTCCTCCTGCAATTATCCTCATGACAATGATACAAATAATAATTATACAAGTGCATATGGTTGGGTATGTGTTATATTCTTTGCATGTGTGTGTGTGGGCACATCAGATTCGACAATTGTGTTTGGGCGGTTTTTTGTTATTTTTAGCTAATTTTTCTATTTTTAGCGGTTTTCTAAATTAATCTCAAATTAAGGGATTATGGTTTTGGTATCTACGGAATACCTAAAAACATTGTATATATTGCATGGTGAATGGTGAAATTCGATATAATGAATATAAGAAAGGTTTTCCTCGGTTGAGGGTTTCTGGTATAAATCTTTGTTTACTATGTGAATGAGCCATTCATTAATTTCTATTTTTCTTAAGAATCTATATGCATTGCTTTACTTCATAGGTTTAAAACTTACATGTGGTATCAAAGCTCATTTTTGGCTTCAGAGGGACGCCTTTGTTCTTGAGGGTTTGGCTTGGTCTTGATAGATCAAGTTTATCTTGGGTCTGTGATAAACCTGTGTTTAGTGGGAGCTTGTGCAGTGGTGATTCAAGTGTATAAAGAAGAATGGCGAGCTCGTCTAGAATCGAGATAGAGAAGTTCAACAATAAAAGCTTTGAGCTATGGAAGCTCAATATGGAGGACCTTCTTGTATACAAAAAACAATGGATCATTGTGGATCCTGGTACACAGCCTACTGGTACACCGTCTACTAGCACACAGGCTACTAGTACACAACCTACCAGTACACAAACTACTAGTACACCACCTACTGGTATGTCGAAGGAAGATTGGGAGAAGTTGGACAGAAGAGCAAGGAGTATTATTCGACTCTGCCTGGCAGATTCAGTGTTGTTGAATGTCTCGNTATGTTCTTTGCCAGACTCTCAGGATAATCTGGTTGTAGCAATTGGTAGTACCACTCAATCTACATTGAAGTATGAGGATGTAGTTTCATCCTTGTTATCTGAAGAGATGAGGCGGAAAAGCATGGATAGTCATAGCACAGATGCTTTATTTGTAAGAGGTCATACCCAAGACAAGAATCCTGGTAAGCCTTTGGGGGGAGATCTAAATCTACAGGTAGATCTAAGTCTCTAGGAAAATCTTTGAGGAAATGCTGGAAGTGTGGTAAAGGGCATTATAAGAAAGATTACAAGTCTAAGAAGGTTGATAAACCAAAGGGATCTGATAGTACCTCTTCCACAGAGGCAAAAACCTCCACTGAAGAAGGAGGTGATGTTTACCTAGCATCTACAAGTACACATGCAGACCATGATGTATGGTTGATTGACTCAGGTGCGTCATACCATATGAATCCTCACAAGGATTGGTTCTCTGAATATGAAAAATATGATGGTGGTGATGTATTCCTAGGAGATGACTCGACAACCAAAATCTTGGGATGTTGAAGGGTTAAGTTACTGCTAAAAGATGGAAGGATTACAACTCTCCCTGGGGTTATGCACATTCCAAAACTAGCCAAGAGCCTAATATATGTAAGCAAGTTGGATGATGCAAGAGTGGATACTGTATTTGGAAAGAACACTTGCAAGATGGTACGAGGGTCAATAGTGTTGATGAGGGGAGTTCGGTGTGGAACTCTATACAAGTTATTGGGAATAACTTATACTAGTGGGTGTAATAGTTTTGTTGTCCCTGACAGACAAATAAATAAGACAAGACCAATATTGTCCCTGGAAAGAAGACCATGTTGTGGCATCAAAGACTGGGGCATATTGGAGAAAAGGGCCTTTGAACACTACACAGTAAAGGTATGGTTGAAGGTATGTCTAATTGCACTCTGGATTTTGATTTCTGTGAACATTGTATATATGGAAAACAGAATCAAGTAAGATTCCCATATGGTGCTACAAGAGCAAAGGGGATCTTAGAGTTGATACACAGTGATGTGTTTGGACGTGTTCTTGTTCCATCCCTAGGTAAATCTGTGTATTATGTTTCATTCATAGATGATTTCTCAAGGAACACATGGATTTATTTTCTTAGAAATAAATCTGAGGTATTTGATAAATTTAAAAAGTTTAAGGCTCTGGTAGAAAATTAGATAGAGAAGAAAATAAAGTTATTGAGAACAGATAACGGTGGAGAATTCTGCGGAAATGAATTCGAATAATTCTGTAAGAAGTGTAGTATAGCAAGGCAGAAGACTACTACATACACTCCTCACCAGAATGGAGTTGCAGAAAGGATGAACAAGACACTAATGGAAAAAGCAAGGAGCATGCTCAGCAGTGCCTAGTTAGGACAGGAATTATGGGCAAAGGCAATGGGTACAACATGTTACATGGTCAATCGATCACCTTCATCAGCGTTGGATGATAAAACTCCACACGAGGTATGGATTGGAAAGAAACCCTCTCTTCAACATCTTATAGTGTTTGGTTGTGATGCTTATGTACATGTTCCAAAGGAAAATAGGAGTAAGATGGATAATAAAGCTGAAAAGTGCATCTTTTGTGTGAAAGGTTATAAGCTTTAGAACCCATAAACTAAGAAGACTGTTTACAATCGGGATGTTGTTTTTAGAGAGGTAAAATATGTTTCCAAACAAGAATTCCTACCACGAAAAGAAGAAAATGAGAAAATAGAGCTTGAGTTGGATGATGCAAAATCTGAATCATCTGAAGAAGATGAAGCAGAAGAAGAAGAAGAACCTCATACCCCAATATTGAGGAGGTCGGTGAGAGAAAGAAGGCAACCAGAAAGGTATAGTCCACCTAATTTTTGTTCCAATTTTGCTTTATCTATTACTAATGATGATCCCAAAACTGTCAAGGAAGCAGTGAATTCAGAGGATAGTAAACTATGAAAGAAGGCCATGGTTGAAGAAATGGATGCCTTGGATAAAAATGAGGCATGGGATATAGTTGAGCTACCAACTAGAAGAAAATCTATTGGTATCAAATGGTTATTTAAGAAGAAGTTTAATGTAGAAGGTAAAGTGGTGAAATACCAAGCTCGGTTAGTAGAAAAAGGTTATTCCCAGGTAGAGAGAATTGACTTTGGTGAGATTTTTTCTCTTGTTGCCAGGTTAACATCTATTAGATTTCTTTTATCTATTTCTATTGCTTTTGATCTTGAAGTGGAACAGATGGATGTGAAGACAACATTCCTACATGGGGATCTGGAAGAAGAAATCTATATGAAGTAGCCAGAAGGCTTTGTAGTGAAGGGAAAGAAAGAGGTGATCTGTAAGCTAAATAATTCACTATATGGTCTGAATCAATCACTTAGGAAATGGTACCAAAAGTTTGATACATACATCCTTGGATTGGGATTTGTGAGAAGCAGGGTTGATCACTGTGTATATTCCAAGTAGGTCGGTAATCACTTCATCTATGTAGTGTTATATGTTGATGACATGTTGTTGGTAGGATATAACATGGATGTTATCAAGGAGGTGAAATCGAAGCTATCCTCCAAATTTGACATGAAGGATCTCGGTGTTGCTAACTTCATTCTAGAAATGGAGATTAAAAGAGATCCTGCAAACAAGAAACTCTGGTTGAATCAGAGACAATATGTTGAGATGATATTGTAGAGGTTTAATATGCATGGAAGTAAACCGATCAAGGTTCCTATTCCTATAGGTGTAAATTTATCTACGGATCAGTGTCCCAAGACACAGGAAGAAGAAGAGGACATGTCCCATGTTTCGTATGCTAGTGAAGTTGGCAGTTTGATGTATGCAATGGTCTACACTAGACCAGACATTGCACATGTAGTGGGATTTTTGAGCAGGTATATGTCAAAACCAAGGAAGGAGCATTAGACAACAATAAAGAGGGTCTTCAGGTATTTGCGTGGCACTACCAATTATGGATTGTGCTACTAAGGAAGACCAGGATTGGATAGAGTGGTGGACTTACATGGCTTTGTTGATGCAGACTGGGCTAGAGATCTGGATCGCAGAAGATCTACAAGTGGGTATGTGTTTAACCTATTTGGAGGAGAAATCAATCGGATGAGCAAAAGACAGGATGTAGTGGAAATATCAACTATAGAAGTTGAATACATGGTAGCCACTCATGCAAGCAAGGAAGCAGTATGGTTACAGAGATTGTGTTCAGGTATTGGGTTGGTACAACAAGCAATGAGAACTTGAGGGTGCTGATATGATTTCTCCAATGGCACCTGGTTGATCTCTGTCCTTTGAGATCTTCATGAAGAAGGTAGTCACGGTGTCACCTTTTTTCATCTTTCTACTTTAAAGTTGTCCCTTCAATGCAAGAGTTTGTGTAGATGATTGGCTTCCTTGTCTTGTCGCCATCTTCCTTCCATTCATCAATAGCTTTATTCATCATATTTTAGATTCTTCACAAACCCTTGTTAACTGGGCTAGAAAACCTAATGGCTAGGTTAGGCTAGAAACCTTAGGTTTTGTTGGGCTTATGACTACCAACAATACGCCTTGAAAGTTAGAAGAACACAGTTAATCTTGAAGGCTTCTTCAAAGAGCTGCAGAAACCCTAAAAATAGAAATCTGCAAAAAAATTGTGAAACCCTAGAAACCCTAGGGCCAAAATTTCAAAATGCTCATAAATTCATTCTGAGAGTCTCTAGAGGTGCATTGGAGAAGGTCGTACTCTCTCATGCCAAAATTTTCCTTAATGTCCAAGTTTTAGGGGCTGAAATACTCAAAATAAGAGGGTAGTACGGATTTTTTGGAAACCCTAAGAGGGTCGTACGGTTCTGCAGAAAAGGAGGGATGACTGGTAAAATCTTGTAGCTTGTGCAATGGGTTCTTCAATACATATGCTATGATACCATGTTGATTTTTCAAATGCTAGGTTAAGCATGAATTTCATTCCATTTTTAGCATTTCACTTAACCATAAACAATAATGTTGCAGCAACCAAGATCACAAGAAGAAACACCATGCACAAGAACGCAAGAAGTATCATCGGAAACCCTTCTCAACAAGGGAAGAAAACCCAGCCAAATCCTTTGTTATATTCTTCAAGAGAAATACCTTCACCACCAAGATAAAACCTAGCACACAAGAGGGTGCTCAAACCCTAGAATACTAGTGCCCAAGAGAGGTGCACACCTTTTCCCAAGTAGATGTACTTGCTGAAATTTCCAAACTCACATAAAAGATATGTTTCCTCAATGGGGAATTTACCTTTACTTATACTAACCTGAACCTATCAACAGAAGTGTCTATTGGCTCAACAGGGTCGACCTATCAATAGAAGTCACATTATAATTATTAATATTAACCAGATTAATTATCTTCTACATTTATTATTAATCACACTAAGGTGGGGCCGACCTGTACCCTTTACAAAACAATTAGGGTTATAGGCATGCCTGATTCTTGAAAAATATATAGCAAAGGATCCGATACACCCACTAGTGCTCATCCACTAGAGGCACATCCATAGGGATGTCATATCTCTATTTCATTGCATTACACAGAAGAACCAGATCTTCACACGTTCACCGGTGATCGTCCACAGGCATGTCCACTCTACAGATCTTCTTTTCCACTGCCTCACACAGGAGAATCATTTGGAGTCTTCTCATCAGCTATGTTGCTCAAAGGAGGCTAATACATCATCTTCATTCTTGTTCACATGACGATGCACCCATCACTTTGGGATTTCACACGTTCACGTTGTGCTCAACCACAGGCATGTCTAACTCAACAGATAGCCTTTCCCACTGGATAATCATCTGGAGTTCTTCTCAACTCTCTGAATGGAGGAGGTCATCTCTACGTTCCTAGCTCTGTCTCAGGCAAGAACCATGTTCCCTTCTTAAGGGCTTTCTCTCAGGTTTGTAAGCTGAGAGAAAGACTCACATAGCTGCAATGATCCACATCTCATAGGTTTGTAAGATGGAGAATGTCTCACATAGATGCAATCATCAACAGAAATAACAAGAATCTTGAACATATATAAGATCCAACTCTGTGTTGTTCCTCAATAGTTTAGTTGTTCATTGTTACTATCTTTGGTCATAGGTTCAAATCCTCCTTAGGGAGATCTATTTTATTCAAAATAGGGCTTGGTTTTCCCATTAGGAGTAGACCAAGAATTTTGTGTCCTCATTCATACTATATGCATGTAAAATTGCCACAAGATTGAGATAGGTTACTAGTAGTCCATGAAAAGAAATATGGAAACAATGGTCCCTTTGAAACACTGAAGAGTTCAATAAACAAATCCATCATTCTCTTGATGTGATGACATTTCCAAAGCTAAAGGGTGAAGAGGCCTCTATTTTCTAAACTTATTACTAGCTATTAAAACTATTATTTCATTCCCTAGAAGTTAGAATTGGATTCTTGCATGTTGTCAATATTTGTATCCGCGGACTTGGGAGAATCCCACTCTATAGCCATAATTAAATTAGGGTTATTTCCAGCTAACCAATTTTGAATTCTCGTGTAATGTACTAGTAGTTTATCAAAGCTACAACGATCCATTCTCTCAAGAGGCCACAATTTAGTAGCAAGTGTCTTAATTATGAGAAACATATGTATGGTTGCTACTAACATTGTACCCAAGCTTAACGACATTGAGGAAGATTTACATGAGATAAGAGATGAATAATTCAGTTACTCCCATAGCTTTGTGTTTTTTAGCCCAATCCTAATCTCCCTACCCATAAAAGAACCTTCCTTTTATCCCCTTTTGGGGTGGGAGAGGAGGGATTTGAACCCCAAAACCATGGTTTGTAGCCACGTGCTCTAATCCTTTGAGCTACATGCTTTGTTTCCACTGGGTTCATTCCCATGAATCCTTTCCGAAAAATCCTCTCTTTAGCCAAGGTAAGAGGATGCAAAAGTGAGTTTCTCGCTAAAGCAAGCATAGGTATTGTGTTTCAAAGTGTGGAGTGGGAAAGAAAAGAAAAGACGTCAGAATGTGGATGGTGTTTTAAAGAAGATGACCTCGTCCTAATATTTTTATAATCCTGGCACTAAGTTATTTTCCTCAAGGCTTCCCCTACATCATCATCACCATAGTAAAGTTTAACCACCAAATTCAAGATGGGTTGGTGTGGTTCCTTTATGCCTCAAACACAAGAATCTTAAACCATTAATTAAAAGGGGCATAAATAAGTTAGAACATAACATAGGTAATGATTGTGAGGCACCAATTCTCTAAGGGATACCCCTTTAGTATCATGTATAGGTAGAGAGAAGAGAAGGAATAAATACAAAAGAAAAACACTTATTAGTTAATGAGCCTCAATTTTAGAAGGTATACCCTTGTCCCCTCTGTCTTCTATCTTACATAGACGCAAGAATGAGTTTTTGAATTCATAATTTCATATTGTCAAACAATTTAACAATGAAAACGAAGCAGTCTAATCATGTAGCAATCTTTCATCCCCATACTAGAATTGGACAACCCAAAAAGTTAGAGTTCTAACTGATCCAAAACCCTGATTAATTTTTAGAGCATCTAGGTCAATTTATAATAAAGCAAAACCCCAAAAAGAAAGTTTCAACATACATGGAACTTAGATCATGACTCTCAACAAAGACGCTATTGTTACAACCAATATAAGTTTTAGATTCTCAAAAATTCTAAACACTTTATAGCTCTCGCATTCTAACCTTTTCTTGAATTCTAAATACTTTTGTTACTACAAGGCTCTCTTATGGTGACCTTTTCTTGATTTCTATATAGTTTTGTTCCTCCTTCTTGGATTCTAAGTAAAGATAAAATGACTCACAGAACCAACTTCAATGGGAAAGAGATACGAGATTTGATATTTGCTTTGTCTCGTCAGTTTCTTCTATTTATCTCTTCCACTCTTGTTTGTGTGGTTCATCTTTAGATGCTTGATGCTGCGCCTTTCTCGTATTTTATACACCAGAGGACCGCAGAAGTTGTCATATTATTTCCATACATAACAACCATTCCGCCCCGGAATTCGTTCAAGGATACATACTCACAACAGTCTTCGAGAATTGAATGAAGAGGAGCAGGTGGTGAATGAGCTCCGGTTGGGGTGTTTGCATTGCCTTATGCCGTTATCAGGTCAGCCAGTTTATTCTCTTTTTCCTTGATTGATTATCTGTTTAAGCTATCTGGTAGCAATTATAGTTATAAACTAGGCTCTCTGGACAGATACCATAACCTTGCAGTCATCTCTCTGGACTGGTATTCTTGTAAAGTGCTTGTGCCCATTGTCCCATGGAAGAAATTTAGCAAACTTCGTTCGCATTAAAAACAATGAACTGTCTTCAAGATGGAAGACGGGATTGCAACTTTCCAGCCAAGGAGCTTCCAAATCCAGGCATCTGAGATTGCTCGGATCTGTTGCGATCAAGGTTGTTGCGACGATTGCACCAGTTGAAAATGCCGTTCCTATATTGCAAGAAGAGGACGTACAAAGCGGATTAGATAGTATCTCTTTCGATGATACGGAAGAAATGCCTTCCAAGGAAGATGAAAGGAGATTGAGAATCAGTAATGCCAGCAAAGGAAAAGTACCCTGGAACAAAGGCAGAAAGCACAGCCCAGGTAAATTCCCTCACAGAACATCATATTTACAGGATACGTGTATGTGTAGGTATGTTTGAGTAGTTATACACTAAGGAATTAGTTCAATCTCTA
>JASDQU011401307.1:0-26309 GCA_032191745.1 Picea mariana
ATATATAGGAGACTAGGAGGTTTAATGGCCTAAAGCCGACATAAATAAAATAACATTACTAATCTAAATTACAACTAATAGCCTAAAGCCGACATAAATAAAATAACATTACTAATCTAATATGCCCCAATTAAGTGGTAATGAGCCAATATTAGGGCTTAACAAATGATATCTCGTGTAAAGTTGTGGGAATTGGTAGCATTCGAATTAAGATCTTTGATGGAAATGTTAAAATACAAAATGATGTGATACATGTACTTGAGCTTAGGAAGAACCTAATTTCTTTGGGAGTCTTAAATATTGGAGGATATAAGAGTATTTTTCAAGGTGGAGTTATGAAGGTCTACAAAGGAATCCTACTAGTTATGAAATTGAAGAAGGTGGGTAACTTGTTTTTGTTAGAAGGAGGAACTAACTCAGATCATGCAACAATGGTATATGAGAATGATAGTGATTTTGTTCAAATTTAGCATTAATGGTTGGGTTATATGAGCAAACAAGGATTAAAGGTATTATCTGATCGCAAGCTACTTCCTAGTCTAAAGTATTTAAAGTTCAATTTCTGCAAGCACTGTATTTATGGGAAACATAATAGGTAGATATTTAAAACTGGAAGACACACCAGTAAAGGAATCCTTGATTATATTCATTCTTGTGTTTTGGGTCCACCCCCTACTATTTCATATGGAGGATCATCATATTTTGTTACTTTTATAGACAATTTCTCTAGGAAGGTGTGGATCTATATGTTAAAGAGTAAAGATGATGTATTTACAGTTTTCAAGCAGTTTAGAGCTTTAGTGGAAAAGAGAACTGGTAGGTCCATTAAATGTTTAAGAACTGATAATGGTGGTGAATTTACATCAATGGAATTTGAGAACTATTGCAAGGAGTTTGGGATTGATAGGCATAAAACCACTGTCTATACTCCTCAGCAGAATGGAGTTGTTTAACACGTGAACATGACTCTTCTAGAGAGAGCAAGGAGTGTGCTTAGTAATGCCAACTTGCAGTAGGAACTGTGAGAAAAAGCAATGAATACAACTTGTTATCTGGTGAATCTATCACCATCAACAACAATAGAGTGAAAAATTCCAGAAGAGGTATGGACAGGTCATCCTTGTAATTATTCTAATCTTAATTTTTTTGGTTGTGAAGCCTATACTCTAATTCCAAAACATCAGCATTCTAAATTAGATCCAAAATAAAAAAGGATTATCTTTGTTGGAAATGGTGATGGTATTAAGGGGTACAAGTTGTGTGATCCTACTACCCACAAGGTCACCATTAGAAGAGATGTAATATTTGATGAATCATCTCTCATCAAATCAGTTGTAGATGTTCAAATGAAACATGAAGAAGTACCTAAGTATCAATAGATTTAGTTTGAAACCAGCTCAAATATAGGTGAAAGCGAACATGAACAAGTTTCTGAAGATTTTCATGAAGAGTTTCCTGCAGAGGAAGACATGATTGATGATAAAAGACAACAGAATGTGGATGAGCCACAAACTTCCCTAAGGAGGTCTACGTGGGTCAGAAATCCTCCAAGAAGGTATGATGATTTTGTTTTGGCAATTACTTTAAGTACTAATGATGATGAACCTTTGTGCTATCAAGAAGTTGTGAAGGGTTCTAACAACAATAAATGGAAGGAAGCAATGAATCATGAAATGAAGGAATTAGAGAGGAATGTCACATGGGACCTGGTAGAAATTCCAAGAGACAGAAAAATAGTAGGTTGCAAGTGGGTCTATAAGTTGAATAAGGGTGTTGATGATAAAGTGGAAAGGTACAAAGCAAGGCTGGTTGAAAAAGGATATTCTCAGAAAGAAGGTATTGACTTTCATGAGATTTTTTCAACAGTTGTTAAGTTTGCTTCAATTTGAATTGTCTTATCATTAGTTGCATTGTTTGATTTGGAGTTGGAGCAACTACATGTTAATACTTATTTCTTACATGGAGATTTGGATAATGAAATTTACATGGAACAACCTAAAGGGTTTGTTCATAATTGCAACAAGAAATTTGTTTGCAGGCTCAAGAAATCATTGTATGGTCTAAGGCAGTTTCCTAGACAATGGTACAATAAATTTGACTGTTTTATGGTGAGACAAAATTATACAAGGAGTGATTATGATCATTGTGTTTACTTTAATAAATTGAATAATGAAATATTCATTATCTTAGTATTGTATGTTGATGATATGCTTTTAGCAAGAAAAATCATAACTGAGATCAATAGGTTAAAGGATCAGATGGCTAGGACGTTCAATATGAAATATCTAGGAGCACCAAGGAAGATTTTGGGCATGGAGATATTCAGAGACAAGAGGAATGGTAAGATTTGGTTGTTGTTAGTCTCCAAATCTACTGATGTAAATTAGAGTACAAATGATTGTCAATCCGGTGTTTGTAAGACTTAGAGGCACATCCAAAGTATATGGATTTAGAGATAGCTTTTATCTTTAATGGAGATAAACCAAAACCTATTCTAAAGGCTGAATATGGAAGAGATGCTAAGCTTCTATTCAGAAGTCCTATTCATAGATCTCATAACAGTAATCATCAATTATTTTCTTAAAGAGTATCAACAGTAAGCATTCAAGAGATGTTCAAACTAGTTCTAAGACCTATCAAATGCTAGAAAGACAAAACTCTTATTCAAGAGATGCATTCATTGTCTTCTACCATTCATTCATTAGCAACTATCATCAAAAGTACTGAAAGTATAATTAACTCAAAAACCATTCATGACTATCTTAATGCTTGAAGCCAAACTACACATTGAATTCTTATTCAAAAAATCATTCACAATATGAGTAAGGCTTGAAAACATTAAGCATGTGACTTAGCTATGAAATTCATCTAACTATAGCAAGATATGAATGAAACTCATCTACAACAAGATATGATCTAAAACATGTATCAAAGATTACTTGAAAAGAACACAAAAAAAGAGTGTACTAGTTTGGCAAAGGGGGCCCTCCAATGATTCACTGGTACACTTTGAGTTGTATTAGCTAAGAAAGAGCTCCAACAACATTCAATTCATCATTTCATAGGCATTAACAGGAAAAAAACACAGAACTGGTCTTTAAGAGTGTAAATTCCAAAGTTTCTTCATTCACACAAAAGTTGTTATACTAGTCTATGCTTAAGAGTATTTATACAAGAGTTTCAAAACTAAAAATGCTAATAAGTCTCCTAAATATAATGATCAGATCCATAATATATCCTAATAGGGTCGAATGCCTCCTTCAGATCCACAATATATGGCCAAATCCCACGAAAATCCAAAACTGTCCATGATTTAGGGCTAAAACAGGGTATTTTTTGCTAAAGTGGCCATGTTTGACCAGCGTTGACCAGACATCTGGAAGGATCATATCTCGAAGATGATAGCTCATTATCCATCCTTGTACATCAGGGAACACGACCCTCATTTTATATTTCACCCAGGTGTCCTGCAAGTACACGAACCTCGGAGCTATTACGAGATTTAGTCAAATCCTATAATTTCTGGTAAATTTTCAATTTTAATGCCAAAATTTAGAAAACTCAATTCTTAAGCTAAAGAATGATAAATATACCTCACATAAGTTGTTTCATGGAAGATATGGAATGAAATGAATAAAAAATGGATGGATATAGATTCAAAAGTGTGGTTTATAGAGTAAAAAGGAAACATAAAAATGTACTCAACATCTCCCCCAAGAGGAAGTCCTTGCATGTCCTCATGCACAAAAATGTCCCTGAACCTCTATTACTGATCTTATGCCACCTCCGCTACCTGCAATAGTTTTTCCACATTCACTTGAGCTGTATGAAGTGCTTTCATTCTTTGATACTTCTCTTTATATGCATTTTTATGTTGGAACCACTTATAGGCTTGTTTGGAGATTAACTTGTTCTATTTTTGAAGCTTCTTGTTCTTCTTCTTCAAAGTTTCATTCTCCTCCTGTGTTTTGTGACTTTGAGTTCTTAGCATTTCATTTTCTGTTTTTATGTATCTTTCTAAGACTTCAATTTCTTTGATTTTTCTCTTCATTTTCCTTATTTTCTTATTTTTCCTATTAAGTTCAGATGTGGATGTACCAGCCACTTCTTCCATTTGAGGTTCTTCTTTCATGTCCCTAATTAATTGCTCCACATTTACTCTCATATTTTCATAGGTGGAAGTTTCTTGTTCCTCAAAACCATCATTTCCCAATGATTGTGCTTCTAGAGTATGAATATGTGCATACTGTACTTGTTGTGCTTCATCATCATTTTATTGTATTTGGATCTTTTGAACTTGTTGGTGTTTTCTTGACTTCCTTTCATAAGTGGTAAAAATATTGTCTTTTTCCTCAAGTTCTTTCTCTTTTATCACCATACTTCTTGTTTTTCTCCTCCCCATAGGCAGTTTTGGGCTTGTTTCCTTGGGGTGCTATACTTCTTCCTCATCATCAGGCACAACTAAAATTTGTTCCTCTTCTTCTTCCTCCTTTATTGTTTCAAAACCATTTTCCATGATAAACTATTGCCAAATCAAAATTTTCTTTTGTAGTTCATATATAATGATCATTTTAATAAAAACGCAGTGATATAAACTCTTTTATGTGTTCCTTCCTTGTTTCTGGACAACCTTAGACATTTTAGAAAGGCTTTGTAAGAGAAAATAAGGCATATTGATTTCACAATCTCCTTTTAAGTGTTGTAGCAGTTTAATATGATATAAGTAGATGATGTTAAACCTTCCCTCACAAGTTATAAATTTCTGTATGAGGTATGCTAATTCATCCCAAGGATGAACCAACCAACTTCTTGGAATTCCCTTCTTCCAATTTACTGTTGCTACCCTTGACCTGGAAATAAAAGATACCCATGATTTATCTTTGAAATGCTTGGTTTTGAAATATCTCTCTCCTATTTGAGGAAGTCCAGTGACATGTGCAATGCTATCTTCAGTGATCCTAATGGTAAGGTTTCCAATAGTATCTCTTTCCCCATCAAATGAGTGAGCAAATTCTACGGCAACTCCTTCACAAAATCCATCAAATTTTTCAAGGAAACCTATCCACTGTTTTTTCTCCAGAATTTGTATACAATCCCTGTGTATTTTTGATGCAACAAGCCTCCCTGGTTCATATCTAGATACCATGCTTCCATGTTTTAAGAGCAAGACCTAAAATATTTCCACTGTTTATAGAAAGGAGGTCTAAAAACTTCAACTTTGTAATTCTTTTGACAAAAATTTCTTAAACTTTCAGACTCTGTGTGGATTTAATTCTGTGTATGATCTTCAAGAAAATTTTATGTTCAATAAGCAAAGGAAATTCCTTATTTTTAAATTCCTAAGCTTTTCTTTGTTCATTAAAAAAAATTATACAAGGGCATACCTGGTAATTTCAAAAAATCTCGGGATTCTTGTGAATTCTGGCTTAATTTCCCCTCTTTCAATCGGCCTCTGCTAAAGATGAACCATCTTG
Source organism: Picea mariana (assembly GCA_032191745.1). Lineage (NCBI taxonomy): Eukaryota > Viridiplantae > Streptophyta > Pinopsida > Pinales > Pinaceae > Picea > Picea mariana. Next base: position 5,475 of record JASDQU011401307.1, read on the forward strand.
TTTCAAAAATGTGCCACAGAACGTTGAATTTATTTATTTATTTTTTAATATCTAGCGGAATGAGCAACTAGTTGGGCACGTGCTTGCGTTACACGTGGCCGTGTTATCCAAATGCTACCACTATAACCTCCAGGTGTGCCCACAATGCCCCTTACGTGGCACACATTGTAAGTCGGGGGCAGTTGAAATCGAAACCTCATGGAACATCATTTTCACGGCACTTGCCAATTGAGATGCCCCTTGGGGGCCACAGAACGTTGAATTTTATACTTGGTTGTTTAATCATTTGAGTTCTGGCTTACCTTTAGTGGCCAAATCCTATTTGGATACATTCTTTGTTTTTTCTTCTCCATGTATCTCCTTCAACCTCCCATGTTTTCTTCCACAGAATGAAAATATTGTATGTTGACAATGAAATTGTCAACATACAATTCGTTTTTATATCAGAGAATTTTGGCATAGGACTGCGTAGGAGGGATAATGTGCTAGAGCATAGGGATTTGGGATGCATAGGAGGAACAATGTGCTAGAGTGTAGGGATTTGGGATGGCACTGGCATTGTGAACAGAGCGTGTAATTTTTGAAATGGAGGTAAGTGTATGTAGAGGTGCGTCGGCGGTTCAAGTCCGGGAGCATGCAAGTGAGACACAACGTGCAATGTTTGGTGAGACCCAACAAATATAAAAATCATTTGAGTCATTTTTTATTTTATGGAGAGAAAACATTGGAGGAGACTTAAAAAAGGGTCTTTATTTTTTTAAATGGTTTGTACAGCGATTATAGCTGAAGGTGTTTCTTTGTTCGTACCTTTGTACTCTACTCCTCTTTGCAATTATTATAAGAAATGGTTTTTTTTTTTTAAATGTTTTACTTGACTTATAACTCCCCAAATTTGTTTCCAACCTCTTCATCAAGCATGAACCCTTCTTCTTATGACCTATTTTTTAAATGCAAACCACCTTTAATCTATGCAACAATACTTCAGTCTGTAACTTATGTCTTCAGAACCAGATCATTTGATAGCTCAAGAAAACAATGTGTTTTGTATTTGAAGCCCTGATCCTTCCTTATAACTCCTTTGGAAAACCAAAAGTGGTTCTTTTAAGTACCATTTTTAATTCTTTTGAGGATAAAAAAGGAGTGACGAAAAGATTATGTAGGGGAAAGGAAAGATAGGATATTTATCATTGCCTAGCTTAGGAAGAATTTTCAAATTTAAAGCATTAAAAAGGAAAATATATATCAACTTTTTTGCTCATTTGTGTGTTGATTGACTTGAAGCTGGATGGAATGTTGCTGTAAGCCCTCAATTTCCCTTGTATTTCTTTGCTTAATATCTCAGGTCCTTCTGCTGATTGGAATTGATTTTCTTCTCAGGTCCCTCTGCTGATTGAAATGGATATCTTCCTCAGGTCCCTCTGCTGATTGAAATTGATTTTCTTCTCAGGTCCCTCTGCTGATTGGAATTGGATACTTTCAAGGTATGTTATCATCTGTAGAAGGCTTGAAAGGTTTTCAAAATATACCTTATCCCCCTCAGCCTTATTTATTGACTTTTCCTCAAGTCAGAGATAAATGTTGTAAAACTTTTGAAGCTAAAAAATAAAACTAGAAGTCAATGATAAAAACTATTATTATTATTTGAAGAATTTTGGTTGGCCAATGTTACTTGGTTTTCCAATCAAAATTCGAGTATATATTGTGTCAGTTTCCTGGATTTTCACAACTAAACTCCCTTTTTTCTTTTTTCTCTTTTTTCATATATTTTTATTATATTTTTATTATTAATATATATATATATATAATTTTTTTTAAGGAGAATGTGAAGGAGACACATGATTTTGTCTCTCCAACACTTTCATCTCATTCCGTTGAGATATCTGCTATAGAAAGTCTTCCTTGTCTATAGGCTTATTGTAGAGCTTTAGCCTATGTCCATTGACTATGAATGAGCTTGACTCATCGTCTATTGTTTGTAATTTGACTGATCCATTTTTATATACTTCTGTAATCTCATATGGACCAAGCCAATGAGTTGTAAATTTAGCTTTGAAATCTTTGAATTTTGAATCAAATAACAAAGCCCAGTCTCCTTCTTTGAATTATTTCTTCTTGATATACTTATCATGCCAATGTGCCCTTTGTTGTTGTATCAAAGTGTTGTGTTCAATTGTTTCCTGTCTCATCTCATCTAATTGATTTAATTGCATGATCCTCTCTTTTTGTGCTTCGGAAAGATCTATTCCTAACTCAGCTGCTAGTTTAAAAGTATGAATTTGAAATTCTATAGGTAACAAAACTTGCTTACCATAGACCAACTGATAAGGAGTAAACCCAATACTATTTTTATAGGTGATTATGTATGCCCAAAATGTTTCTTGAAGCTTGTCTGACCAATCTTTTCTATGTTTGGACTGTCTTGGTCATGATTGCTTCTAAAGTTTTGTTAGTAGATTCCACCTTTCCATTTTCTTGTGGATGATAGGGTGTAGATTTCCGATGCTTGATCTGATATTTGCTTGCTAAGTCTTTCACCATTTTAGAAGTAAATTGTGCTCCTTGGTCTGTTACAATCTCCCGTGGTACTCCAAATCTAACAAATATCTCTTCAAAGAGGAAGTTGACCACTGACTATTTTGTAGCTCTTACTAATGCTTTGTCTTCCACCCACTTTGTAACATAATCAGTAAATACTAAGATGTATTGCTTCCCTTTTGATGGTGGATTTATTGGACCAATGAAATCAAGAGCCCATTTTTCAAATGGCTCAATGTGAACTTGTGGTTTGAGAGGAATCTCATCGGTTGGAAGTGGCTTTCCCATCCTTTGGAAGCTATCACAACTTCAAACATATTTCTTGGAATCTTTGAATATGGATGGCCAATAATACCCTAAATTGAGTATTTTGTATCTTGTCCTCTTATCTACAAAATGACCACCACAAGGTTCATCATGGAAAGCTTTTAGTATTTCTAAACTCTCGTCTTGTCTTACACATCTTCTAATTATGAGGTCATATCCTGTATAAAAGAGATCTCCATCAATCCATGTGTATCTAACACTTTGTTTAATTATCTTTTTCTTTTCTTTGGATGTGAGAGATGGAGGTAACATTCCTGATGATAAGTAGTTGGCTATATCAGCATACCATGGTGTTATAACTGAAATTGAAAATAGGTTCTCATCAGGAAAATTATCTGAGACAGGAACAATCTCACAAGTGGTTTTTAATCGAGATAGGAAATCAACTACTTGATTTTCCTTTCCAGGTCTATTCAAGACTGTGATGTTGAATTCTTGCATCAATAACAACCATCTTGTTATCCTGCCATTAGTAATAGGTTTGTTCATGAGATATTTTATGGTAGAATGATCTGTATGAATAAAGAATTCATAACCAGTGATGTAGTGATGAAATTTATTCACAGCATGTACTATTGCCAACATTTCTTTCTCTGTGACTGTGTAATTCAACTCTGCATGGGTTAGATTTTTACTAATGAAGTAAATAGCATAATTCATTATATTTTCTTTTTGACCCAATGATGCCCCTATTGCAGTATTTGATGCATCTGTAGAGATATGAAATGGAAAATCCCAATTAGGCCCTCTTAATATAGGTGTTGTTGATAGCTTGTCTTTGATCTTCTGAAAGGCAATTTGACAATTAGTATCCCAATGAAAATGTATATCTTTTGCAAGTAATTTGAATAATGGCAAAGCTATTTTAATAAAATTTTCAATGAATCTTCGGTAATAGCCTGCATATCCAAGAAAACTTCTCACATCTTTTTGGCTGATTGGTTCTGGTAGATTTACAATGATTTGTATTTTTCCAGGATTCACTGTTATTCCTGATGATAAAATATGATGACCTAATACTACTCCTTCAGTTAACATCACAAAACATTTTTCATTGCTAAGAGACAAATTTGTTTCTATGCATTTTATTAGGACTTTTTCCAAGTTTTTCAAAGATTTTTCAAAAGAATCACCATGTACACAGAAATCATCCATATATACCTCTACACATTCATTTACTAAATCAACAAAAATGGCCAGGACTACTCTTTGAAAAGTAGTCGGGGCATTACTTAAACCAAAAGGTAATACCTTATAAGCATATGTACCCCATGGGCATGTGAAAGTAGTTTTGTCCTGATCCTCTAATGATATATTGATTTGGTTATAGCCACTAAATCCATCTAGGAAGGAAAAATATTTTTTCCCAGCTAATGAATCTAAGACTTGATCTATGAATGGTAATGGAAAAAGATCCCTAAGTGTTTCTTTGTTCAATTATCTATAGTCTACACAAATTCTCCATTTCCCATTTTTCTTAGGTACAACAACTAATGGAGAAACCCATTGACTATTAGAGATAGGGTAGATGCATCCTACCTTCAATAATTTTTGTAATTCTTCTTTGACTACCTCTTTCAATATTGGATTCATTCTTCATTGTGGTTGTCTGAGTGGTCTTATGTTATCATCTGTGTAGATATGATGAGTCCATGTGTCAGAATGAATACCCTGCATATCAGTATATTCCCAAGCAAATGCTTTATGATATTTCTTCAATAGTTCAATCAATTGTTCTTCCTAGGGTGGTTCAAAATTTGTGCCAATATTCAAGTATTTCCCAGGACTAATTTCAATTATCTTGCTTTGAGCATTTTCCATAGAAATAACTGGAAAAATGTCATTAAATGTTGACTCTAAAGAATGAATTGTACAATTTTCTTGGAAAGTTTGTCCTAAGATTTCATCTGTATCAATGTATTTTGTGTCTCTTAATTCTTCTGAGCTATCTGGTTCAGAAATGAAATAGTCTAATAGATCTTCATTATTCTCCTCCCTAAAATCAAAGGCTTGATTAATACTTAATATAGGTTGAATTACTTCTTCCTATTGTTGCTTTGTTTTATCAAGCCAAGGTAATTGATCTATTATAGAAGATTTTTGAGCAGGAGGATAAAGTGTGATTTGTTTCCTTTCAGTTCCATGTGAGATAATCATATTCCCTGTTCTACAACCAATGAAAGCATCTGTTGTGGCCAACCAAGGTCTTCCAAGGATCAATGGATGGCCTCCTAGATTAGATTTTTGTTGAAGGACCAGGAAATCTACTGGATATTCCCGAGAATCCAAAGAAACTGTGATATCTTCAAGTATACCTTCAGGAACCACTTTAGATCTATCAACTAATTCTAAGACCGTAGTGGTTGGTCAGAGATTTTGAAAATTCAAATGTCTCATCATCTCTAATGTCATCACATTGATAGTTGCTCCTAAGTCAATTAATTTTTTAGAGATCGAAAAATTGTTGATTGTTATGGTTACCATTGGAATTTCAGGGTCAACATATTTTTCAATTGAAATGGTATTTGACATTAGGCCTTCTAGATTTCCTATTACATGAATTGTTGGTGGATCTTTCCTTATTTTGTTGGTTTTATTTGAACACAATTCCTTAATTGATTTTGTATAGATTGGGATATCCTTAATAGCCTTCAATAAAGGACTTTTCACACAGACATTTCTTAATTCATCTAAGACATCAAACTCAGGAAGAGAGATTGGTAATTTCTCTTTAACCAACCTTTTTGGAAAAGGAGGTGTTTGGATATTTAATGTTTTACCCTTCTGGATTTGATTGTCTATTGGTAGCTTTTCTGTGCTAGGAATCTCCTCTTGTTTGATTTGTTTTTCTATGATAACAAGAGAATCCTTTGGTACAACTTTTCCAGACCTTAAGCGGATATTTTGAAGAGGGAGGATTGAGTATGATGGTCCTTCTTCAATGTTATACATGGGTTTTCCCACTTTATTATTAGGATTGGAGATTGGTTGAGATGGTAATTGAGTTGGTCTGGGTGGAGGTTGGTTATATGGTAGATGGAGTTGTTGTGGTTGGGTTAGCTGAGGTGCAGGTTGTGATGACTGAAAATATGAGTTTTTTGGTTGATTCTGCTGGAACTATTGATAGGGAAAAGGTTGGTATGGTTGTTGATAAGGATGTTGGTATGCCTAATTTCCTTAAGCATACCCTTGAAAACCTTGAGGAGGTTGGTTTTGGTTCTTCTAAGGAGGCCAAGTTTGCCAAGGCATCGGTGTATTCCATGAATTTTGAATAGGAGTTTGAAAATTCTGAGGAAATTGTTGAGAAAATTGAGGAGCAAAATTTTGAGACATACCTATGAAACGTGGCTGCCAAGGCTTCTTTGGTGCTAGATAATAAAGAGATTCCATTCCTTGTCCTTCTTCTATGTGAGTAGATTGTAGTTATTTTAACCTTGAAGAATCATCAATGGCATGATTATCTGTACATAATCCACAAACTTGAATTCTATTTAAAGGACATTCTCTCGATGCATTTTTTTTCTAGATATAGGACAATAGATGGCTAATAATTTATCTTGTTCCTCTTGCTTCTGTTTAGCTTTCAATGTGTCAATTTGTGAACCAAATGTGTTCATAATATCAGTTTTAAAGCTCTCAAATAGGTTCCCTAATTCTGATTTAGTAACACCATTGGAAATTGATTTTGTTGACTTTGTCACAATATCTCTTTGTCCTCGTCCTCTTTTAGCTTTTCCCCTTGAATATTTCTTACATAATTCAACGATTCTTGGGAAAGGAAGGTGAGAAATATCCCTTGCCCCCATTAAATTAAGAGCCTCCAAATTTTCATCTAAAATTCCCTTCAAAAAGATAGTATGAATGACATCCAAAGGAAGATTAGATTGCTTAGATTTGTGCATATTATAAAGAAATTTTTCTAGATATTCTTCTAAGATTTCATCTTCACTTTGAGACATTTTAAATATATCTTCTTTAGAGTCTTTGGATTTACAATAGGGATGATATTTAGCAAGAAATTTATTTTTCATGTCTTCCCAGTATACTATGGTTGCTTCTTGCAACCCCATGAGCCATTTTAATGCATATCCTTTCAAAGTTGCAGGAAATAAATGAAGTTTTTGAGCATCATTGGTATATCCATATGTTCTACAAACGATGTCAAATTCAAACATGAAAGCATCAGGATCTTCAGTAGACAAGCCAAAGAAATTTGGAAGAACAGACGGAGGAATATTTTTCATTTTTGTGTCATCTCCTAAAAGAGTTGGTGTATCAACTATAGGAAATGCAAATGTAGTATGTTCTTCCCCCTCCTCTTCATCATTTCCTCCTCCTCTTGTCTCTTCTCGATGTGATTCTCTATCCTTTCAGTCTTTCCTTCCTCTTTATTCATTTCTTTTCCTTTCTAATTCCCTTACCATTCTCTCCCTTTCTTGTCTATCAACTTTTGACATTGTAAAGAAATTTTTTGTTGTACAGTCAGATATTTCTGTTGGAAAAAGAGGTTGTCCTATTTGTTCAAAAATAGTTTGCTTTTCTTTTTGCTTTCCTATAAAAGATATTTTTTCTTTTGTTTGTTTCTTCTTCACTTCATGAGCCAATAGAACTTGTCTTTCTATGAGAGTTAACCTTTGTCCTGAACGTTTCTTTTCTTCCAATTCTTCCAAAGTGATTTTTCCAGCAGTTGGTGTGGTAGATTCATATTTTTTAGTTGTAGATGTTCCTTCTCCTACAGATGGTGGATTATATTTGGGGGGGTTTTTTTTTAAAAATCTACTTTTATCATCCCTAAGTTTAGACATAAAGAAACATAACTTAAAATTAATTCTATGCTGTGTTTTTTTTATTTTATTTTTTTATGAATATATATGTTTTTTTTTATCTCTAAATATGCCTCCACGGCAACGGCGCCAAAATGTTAGTCTCCAAATATACTAATGTAAATTAGAGTACAAATGCTTGTCAATCCCGTGTTTGTAAGAATTAGAGGCACATCCAAAGTATATGGATTTAGAGATATCTTTTATCTTTAATGGAGATAAACCAAAACCTATTCTAAAGGTTAAATATGGAAGAGATGCTAAACTTCTATTCAGAAGTCCTATTCATAGATCTCATAACAGTAATNGGCAACGGCGCCAAAATGTTAGTCTCCAAATATACTAATGTAAATTAGAGTACAAATGCTTGTCAATCCCGTGTTTGTAAGACTTAGAGGCACATCCAAAGTATATGGATTTAGAGATAGCTTTTATCTTTAATGGAGATAAACCAAAACCTATTCTAAAGGTTAAATATGGAAGAGATGCTAAACTTCTATTCAGAAGTCCTATTCATAGATCTCATAACAGTAATAAACAATTGTTTTCTTAAAGAGTATCAACAGTAAGCATTCAAGAGATGTTCGAACTAGTTCTAAGACCTATCAAATGATAGAAAGACAAAACTCTTATTCAAGAGATGCATTCATTGTCTTCTACCATTCATTCATTAGCAACTATAATCAAAAGTACTGAAAGTATAAATAACTCAAAAAACATTCATGACTATCTTAATGCTTGAAGCCAAACTACACATTGAATTCTTATTCAAGAAATCATTCACAATATGAGTAAGGCTTGAAAACATTAATCATGTGAATTAGCTATGAAATTCATCTAACTACAGCAAGATAATAATGAAACTCATCTATAGCAAGATTTGATATAAAACATGTATCAAATATTACTTGAAAAGAACACAAAGAAAGAGTGTACTAGTTTGGCAAAGGGGGCCCTCCAATGCTTCATTGGTACACTTTGAGTTGTCTCAACTATGAAAGAGCTCCAAAAGCATTCAATTCATCATATCATAGGCATTAATAGGAAAAAAACATAGAACTGATCTTTAAGAGTGTAAATTCCAAAGTTTCTTCATTCACACAAAAGTTGTTATACTAGTCTATGCTTAAGAGTATTTATACAAGAGTTTCAAAACTAAAAATGCTAATAAGTCTACTAAATATCATGATCAGATCCATAATATATCCTAAGAGGGTCAGATTCCTCCTTCAGATCCACAATATATGGCCAAATCCCACGAAAATCCAAAACTGTCCATGATTTAGGGCTAAAACAGGGTATTTTCTGCTGAAGTGGCCCTATTTGACCAGCGTTGACCGGACATTTGGAAGGCTTAGATCTCAAAGATAATAGCTCATTATGCATACTTGTACATCAGGGAACACGACCCAATTCTTATATTTTGCCCAGGTGTCCTGCAAGTACACGAACCTCGGAGCTATTACGGGATTTAGTCAAATCCTGTAATTTCTGGTAAATTTTCAATTTTAATGCCAAAATTTAGAAAACTCAATTCTTAAGCTAAAGAATGATAAATATACCTCGCATAAGCTATTTCATGGAAGATATGGAATGAAATGAAGGAAAAATGGATGGATATAGAGGCAAAAGTGTGGTTTATAAGCAAAAAGGAAGCATAAAAATGTACTCAACAGTTGTCACAACAAAAGTATGTTGAGAAGATACTTTTGAGGTTTGGCATGAACAATGTGAAACTAGTTTCAGTCCCTTTGGCTTATGATTTTCAACTTTCTTCAAGTTTATGTCCTAGTACAAAAGAAGAAAAGGAATATATGTCTTGAATACCATATGCTAATGAAGTAGGAAGTCTAATGTATGCGATGGTCAGTACAAGGCCAAACATTTCACATGAAGTTGGGGTTTTTAGCAAGTGTATGTCAAATCCGGTAAAGATCACTGGGAAGAAATGAAATGGGTGCTTCAGTATCTGAGGGGCAGAAGCGATTATTGTATCACCTATGACAGTGGTCGTGAGTTAGTCTGTGGATATGTGGATTCTGATTTTGTAGGTGATTTGGACAAGAGAAGGTTGACTTCAGGGTATGTCTTTACTCTTGTAGGTGGAGCTATTAGTTGGATGTCAAAGTTACAGAACATTGTTCCTTTATCCACTACAAAAGCAAAATACGTAGCTTCTTCACATGCTTGCAAAGAGGGAGTTCGGTTGAAAGGTTTTTTTAGTGAGTTTGAAAGGATGCAGGACAAAGTAAAGTTACTTTGTGATAGTCAAAGTGCTATTCACTTGGCTAATAATCCATCCTACCACAGTAAAACAAAAAATATACCTATCAAGTGTTAGGATATTTATACATTTAGGAGTTATTTAATATCTACTTGGTCTAATGTGTCGTTAGGTAAAAGTGTGTTTCTTAGTGTGTTTCTTTAGTATGCATTTGTAGTTAGGAAATCTGACGGCCACGATATGTTCCCGACATAGAGTGATCTAACGATTCATACTCTCCTCGATCTTAACGACCATTGATCTGTGTCTTAACACCCAATTGGTCCATGATGTCTATTTAAAGAGAATGGAGGGTCATTTTTCGATGATTGATTGTGAGAAACTCTCTTGTAAAATCTCTTTGTAATATTTTTCTTTTGCATTAATAAACTGCTCCAAGTGGTCACGTTGGTTGGGGTTGTGGATGTTTCCCCGTAGGGGTTTTACTACGCGAAAACATTGGTGTGTTGATCTTTTATATGGTTATGTGATTGGTTATTGAAGGTTTTCGTCCTCTGTTGGAATACCTGTGTTGTTGAACATGGTATTAGAGCTTGCTTGATGACCCTCTCTTGTTGTAGATCGAGATCATGAAGCTAAGTTGCCTCATCTCCATTTTCTGTCATTTCCGTACATTTATAGCCTAAGAGGATTGTTCCATTGCATCCGAAGAATGCGTTTAATTCAAGAATAATTTTCATTTCACTCAAAAAGGTTTTTGTTTGCCCAAGATACGACCATTATAGTCAGATCCAAAGGTATAAAGCTTGAATACACATTTTTAAAATTTTTGCAGAGTAGTATTTTGGTTTTATTTTGGTTTTGTATTATTTATTTCTCGGTTGCTACTCTTTTAGATCTATGTATTCTCTTTTCCCCGCGCCCTGTGCGATCTTGGAAAATCATAAACAGATAGGAAAATGTGCATCTTTCGGGTAAGCTAACCGAGATGTAACCCTTGTTGTCATCGAGAAGCGAAATCTTTTTTCTTCTGTGAAAAGAGTTTTTTTTAGCACACTCTCCAAGGTCGTCTTCAACAACAACAACAACAACCCCAATCCTCCTTCTGAACATTACAATATGTTTTTCTAGATCATTTGGTTAAAATTTTCCTTACTAAGTAAGAGGTCTTGAGTTCAAGTCTCTCTGCTATTACCTTTTTTTTTTTAAGTTCATGCTAAAATTGTAAAGTGTATTTCACTTCAAGTATAAAAGTGACTCATATAAGTAGCTTTAATATTTTATTTTAGAGTTATTTATTTTGCATGCAACTTTTCTATTTTATTTTAGAAGTATGCATTAGTATTTTGCATTTATTTATGTTTCTTTATAAAAGTGGGTCACTTCATAAAGAAGCTTACACTATTACATGGTCATTTGGTTACCGTGTATGTCTTTTTAAAAACCGCATGTAACTTTTTGAGCTCTTTCCATCTAGATCATCAGTTTCATATTTTAAATCCATATTATCTGCATATTTAATATGGCTTCTACAAGTAATGTTTTTCTTACCAACACCAACTACTTCCAATGCAAATCTCATATGGAAAATTTATTAAAAGGTAAAGGCTTGTATCAAATTACCTTGGGAAAGGAAAAACAACCCACTGATGATGATAAGAAAGGCAAATGGGATAATAAGAGTGATGAAGCACGTTGACTAATCGAAATGTCTATCTCTCTTGATTTAAGGTACCACCTTCAAGAAATTGATGACCCCGAAGAAGCTTGGCAAAAAATTGAATCTATGTTTGGTAAACTCAATATTATTCGAGCACAACAGTTAGAAAATTAAGTACTGACCTTGAGTCCAAGTGATTTTTCTTTCCTTGGAGACTATCTATCTAAGCTTAAAACACTCAGAATTATATGTGAAGAATGTAAGATAAAAATGGAGGAACAACGTTGCATCTATCTTATTCTTTCTAAGCTGGGTAGTGCATATTCTGTGTTTGTATCTACCTTTTATGCCATGAGAGAGGAAGTAGGGCAAGCTTATGAGAAACCCACTCTTAAGTCCTTTTGTGTTGCTTTGATTAGAGAGGAATAAAATCTTATACAATTTGGAGTGATCAACACTGCAGGTAAGTCCAACAAAGCCTTAGTTGTCCAGTAGAAAGATAAACCCAAGTATCCCAAGAAGCAACATCCTTGCTACAACAACAAACAACATAAGGGTCCCAAACCTGCTCAGACGACTTCACCTCCTAATGGTCACAAAGGAGAAAAATATAAAAGTAATAATGCTAACAGAGATTGCAAATTTTATGATAAATATGGTCATGATGAGTCCAAATGTTTCAAGAAGATGGCATCTTTAGAAGCAACAATGAAGAAGCAAAAGATCAGTATTGATTGTACTACTTCTTCTTCTTCTCATGAACATGCACTTTCTGCTTCTGGTTTCTCTTTCAATACAACTTATACTTGTACTTCTGCTTTTGATGAGTAGATTATTGATTCTGGAGCATCTTATCATATGGCTAAGTATAGAGCCGTATTTTCTACTCTAAATGAATGTAACACCAAGAAAATATTTGTTGGTGATGATAGATCTCTTAGTGTTGAAGGATCTCGAACAACTCAAGTAGAAAATGGTAATTTCAATGATGTATTATGTGTTCCAAGTATTTCTTGCAACCTTCTATCAATATATCAAATCACTCATTCAAGTGAAGGTAAAACCGTAGAGTTTTCATCTCACCAAGTTGTAATCAAGGATCTAAAATATTCTAAGCATGTTTTTGCAACTAGAATTGCTGATGATATTATCATGTTGTACAAATTTGACAACTTTGGGTCRTCATTTTTTTCATCAKTTTTTGTTGTTCATAGTGATGACTTGAGAAAACTATGGCATGAGTGGTTTGGTCATCTAAWTTATCGCTCATTTCAGCAACTATGTCATCAATAGATGGTGAATGGTTTTCCTCTTGTTTCATGCAGAGATGGTGTTTGTGTCGATTGTGTTATCGACAAACATCATCGGGACAATTTTGACAAACGTGCCTCTTKGCATGCCTCGAGTCCTTTGCATATTGTTCACAGTGATTTGTGTGGTCCACTTTCTTCTCGTTCTTTTTCGGTGATCCTTCATATTAGCATCGAACACATTCACAGTTCCAGCGAGCCTTTTCTCTTTTGTATCAAGTTTCATAAACTCATGATCTAGAGAAATTTGCAAAATCTTTAGGTCATACAAATTGGGATATAGAAATGAATGAAGAGTATCGTTCTTTAATGGAAAGTGATACTTGGGATCTTGTACCTCTTCCAAAAGGAAGAAAAATTGTTACATGCAAATGGGTATATAAAACTAAGTATGCATCAGATGGAACTGTTGAAAGACACAAGGCTCGATTAGTTGCCAAAGGATTTTCCCAAGTTGAAGGAATTGACTATAATGAAACATTTGCCCCTGTAGCCAAAATTAATTCCATCCACCTTGTTCTTGCCCTTCCTGCCTCACATAAATGGGAGGTCCATCATATGGATGTTAAATCTGCCTTCTTGCACAAAGATTTGCAAGAATAAATCTACATGGAACAACCTCCTGGCTATGTCCAAAATGAGTCTATCCTTGTTTGTTGCCTCAATAAATCTCTTTATAGTCTCAAGCAAGCTCCTCGAGCTTGGTATGCCAAAATGGACAACTTTCTTATTGCCATTGGATTCTCTAGATGCCATTCTGATCCTAATGTCTATACCAAGAAAGTAGGAAGCCATCTCATAATCCTTGCCCTTTATGTTGATGACCTTATCCTTAATGATAGTGACTCAAAACTTTTAAACCATGTGAAAACCAGCCTTAAGAAGAAATTTGAGATGACAGATTTACACTTTTTGCACTATTTCCTTGGACTCCAAGTTTTGCAAACCAATGAAGAAATTTATCTTTCCCGGTCTAAGTATGCTTGTGACCTTCTTCGTCACTTTCACATGGATGATTGTAAACCAACGAGTCAAACTTACTTGCACCTGTACTTCTCCCGAAGTTGATGCCACCTTGTATCGTCAGTTAGTTGGTAGACTCTTATACTTGACTTATACCCATCCTAATATTTCCTTTGTTGTTGGTCTTGTTTCCGAGTATATGAAAACACCCCATGAAAGCCATTGGAAAGAATCTAAAAGGATACTTCGCTATGTCTGTGGTATAGTTCAGTTCAGGAAACATTACAGTTCAGAGGGGACTTCTTTATTGGTTGGTTTCACTGATTTAGATTAGGCCGACGACCGTGACGATCAGAAGTCTACTATAGGTTATGTTTTGAGCCTTAGTTCAGGACGTGTCACTTGGGCCTGTAAGAAACAACATGCTATTTCACTTTCTTCAATAGAAGCAGAGTATAGAGAAATGGTAAATGCAAGTCAAGAAGCCTTTTGGCTTTGAGAGATCCTTTCAGAGTTTGGATTCCAGTAGCAACATTCGACCAACCTTTGGTGCGACAATCAGAGTGCCATCAAGCTCGCCAAAGACCCAGTTCAACATCAGCGTAACAAACACATCGAACTACACATGCACTTCATCAGAAAGGTCATTCATGATCAAGTTATTGAAGTGCTCTTTTGTCCTACAGAAGATCAAGTTGCAGACATTTTCACAAAGTCTCTTACAGAAGCAAAGTTTTACAAACTTCAATATATGTTAGGAGTTTAGAAAGTTGTCATTAAGGGGCATAGGCTCTAATGCCTCCTTCCTTCTCCTATTTTGTCACCATTGTAAATCCTTCAATCCTATCCAGAGTTATTCTTAAGGGGGGATGTTAGGATATTTAGACACTTAGGAGTTAGTTAATATCTACTTGGTTTAATATGTCGTTAGGTAAAAGTGATTTTTTTAATGTGTTTCTTTAGTATGCATTTGTAGTTAGGAAATCCAACGGTCACGATATGTTCCCGACATAGAGTGATCTGACAGTTCATACTCTCCTTGATCTTAATAGCCATTGATTTGTGGCTTGACACCTGATTGGTCCATGATCTTTATTTAAAGAGCATGGAGGGTCATTTGTCGATGATCTATTGTGAAAACTCTCTTGTAAAATATCTCTGTAATCTTTTTCTTTTGCATTAATAAACTGCTCCAAGTGGCCACGTTGGCTAGGGCCGTGGATGTTTTTCGAGAGGGGTCTTTTTCTTTTGCATTAATAAACTGCTCCAAGTGGCCACGTTGGCTATCCCGAGAGGGGTTTGACCACGTGAAAACATGTGTGTGTTGATCTTTGATCTAGTTATGCGAGTGGTTACTGAAAGTGTTCGTCATCTGTTGGAATACCTGTGTTGTCGAACATCAAGTACCATTTTGTAAGACAAGTCATCGATGAACGTGGAGTCTCTCTTGAGAAAATTCATACAAAAGAGAACTGTGCAGACATGTTCAAAAAACCGGTAATGATAGAGAAGCTACATTGGTTCTTGGCTTCTCTTGGCTTGTAGAAAAGGTTATGAACAAAAGAAGGAGCAAGGTATCAGTTTAATTGTTGTCGAGGTGGAGATTCTTAAACGGTGACAACAAACTCCCAAGATTAGGATTTTAGATCTTATTATTCCAAATTGGTTTTAACTAAATGAGAGCAAGGATAGGAGAGCATTCATTTTCAGTTTCTTATGTAAATGTATTTATGTAAGCCCGTAGAAGCAAACAGGGGTGAAAGAAGAGTGTGAGTGAGCTATTGTAATCTCCTTGATTTGAATAAGCTTAGTGGACATAGCCTAACATTTGGGTGAACCACATAAATAGTTTTGTTTCTTGTCTGCATATTTATTAATTGTCTTATATGATATTTGTGTTTCCACATTTACAAATATAACAACTTATTACTAAACAACTCCCCTGGTTCCATTTTAATTCAGAAAGTTTGGAATATTGATAACCAGGTGTTACTCTTTACTTGCTACTCTTTACTTTTCATATTATCATCAAACCCAATAAATCTATTGATTCTTCACATCAAAAATCTAATCACATAACTCACTGGTTGGTTCGTTGAATAGTTATATTTCATCGCATTTTTCTAAGAAGAGTTTATTTTTGTTTTCTTTTCTTCACTCACTCGTTCACTTGCAGTGTTTTTAATTTCTTTATCATTAACTTGTTCAATCACTAACATTGTTTCGTCCGTTGGTCAAGTGAATGTGTGCCATGAAACATAGCCTACATATGACTGAGAAGGACAGATTCGAGAATATTAGTTGCTCACGAAATCGGATGAAAGAATAGGGACTGAACAACCGTGACCCGAGTGCCAACCCATCTTCGTTGGACCACTCTGTTTTTTCTCGGGAAAAAGAGAAACTCAAATATTTTACAGTATATAAACATTTGGAATTTTTTCAGATAATAATTGTTTGAATCAACTTATAACTAAAAATTACCGAAATTGCAATTTTTTATGGTTGAATTTGTCTTTCTTATTGCAAAGAAACCTTTACCCTAATTCTAAAAAAAATTGTTACAATGAATTACTCTTTTACTCATTATTAAGGTTTTCTTTAGCAATTGAGGGTAATTAAAATTGAGGGTAATTAATTTGCAATATTTATAAAGTTTATAATGGAAACTGAAGAAGTTGGAACGAAAATGACCTTGAAAGCCATGGAAGGGGAAGGCAAACAAAGAGAAGTTATCATAGAAAGTGTGTATATATTAAAGAGGAAGAGTATGAATTTGAAGTAGTCCATATGGATAATGGACATAGATGATATATAAAACCTTCCTTAGTTGTACTTGAAAAGGATGATAGGCTGCCTCAGTTGCAGTAAAAGACATTGATAAGGAGAAGGTAACTTTGAATGATGGATGTTGAATAGTCCAAGGCAATAGAAGTTGAAGAGAAAATATAAAAATGACCTTTTGTTTTATTTAATCATTTAAGTGTTTATACTTGTGTATTTTTAACAATAGTCTTAAATATTTCGAAGTTAAGATGGATTTTGAATAGTTCAAGATACAATAAAAGTTGAAGAGAAGAATATAAAAAGGAACCTTTGTTATATTCAACCATTTATGTGTTTATGATTGTGTATGCTTTGACAATATCTTTGTTTTATTCAACTATTTATGTGTTGTTTATGTGTTTATTTTTGTGTATGCTTTGAAAATAGTCTTAAAGTTTTAGAAGTTGAGAAAAATGAACGCTTTAATAAGGTATTGAAATTAAAAAGTAAAAAAAATAAAAATAAAAAGGAAAGTGGGTGATTTAGAATTTACAATAACAGAAATGAAAAAGTTTGAAGAAATGTTTTATGCTTGAGAAAATGTTATTGAAGATGTTTATGAAGGGCGTAATTTTTTAATACATGCCAAAACTTGAAGATAAGATTGAGAAAGCTAAAATTGATGATATAGAAGGTATTCATTGAAAGTACAAGAGATGGACATGAAGGTGAAAGGCATCAAGCAGTGATACAGCATAAGCAAAAGAGAAATTGAAAGTATGAGGAAGAGAATTGTGAAAAGAATATTAAAGAAGTTGAAGAAAAAACAAATCTGAAGGTTTGTTGAAATAAAAAATAAAATAAAAAAGTAAAAATAATGAAATTATAAAATAAATGTATTTTGATGAGAAATCTATGAATAGGAGTAATGTGAAGTATCATGTTGTGGATGATGTGAATGTTGATAAGGAATCTAGCATTAGCAACAACAAAATGGAAAAGAAACACTATAAGCTACCAAAAAAAAATGAAAAAAACCAGAAAAAAGAAAAAAAAAAAAAAAGAGTATTTCATTTGATTCGTGATTGTATGTTTGTTGTGTAGGAAATAACAACAATATCACTGTATGGAAAGGAAAGAACAGTCTGAAAAAGTGCCAAGGCAATTGAGTGAAAGAATGAATGAAGATGATCATAAGGATGATAGTGATAAAGATGTAATTAAGAAGAAGTCAATATACATTTGGCATAAAATATGGCTTCAATAAAAATAAAAAAAAAGGACGCCCAAGCTGAGTTCTGGTTATAGTAAGTGAACTCAAAATGAGGTCATTTTTTTTTTGTTTTTGTCTCTCAACCAATATGCTCGAGAACCTGATCAAATCGTAGACCGAGGAGGCGCCCAAAGTGACGGAGCACCAGGGCCTCTGCACTTGTTCCCAATAGTTGATCTAGATTGATGACTGTGGAGATAACGAAAGATTTGGGAGGTAGAATCGTTGGAGCCTACATAATTGAATCCCCTTCTCTTGAGTTAAGCAACGGTCACCGCTTAATGTGGGGGCACTGGGGTTCCTATGATGTCATCAAAACTCCATCTCTAGGCCCTAGTCACGACTGATCTATCCACTAAACATCGAATGGCAAAAGTCCAAATCTATCAAAATTTTTGATAAATAACAGAATTTTCGTTTAGATTTCTGACGTACGCCGTCACATGCCCTGGCTAGCACATTTATGAATTTAATAAATATGGTCGGTGGATTTACGCTGTGTGGTATCATTTTTAGGAGGCTGAGCTAATTTTATTGAGATCCATGGATGTAAGAGCAGGGTTGTGTTAGGTGGTATTGTTATAGGCGGCGTGATATTTTTGTGAACAGCTGGAAGCTTCTACAAGAGAGAAGCCACCCACTTAGGGAAAAGAGGAGGAAAAATTGTGCATAATTAGGGGCACAAATATGAGGAAGAGGACGAAAACAAAGGGGAGAGAAAAAACAAGAAAAAGTAAGTTTCATGTAGAAAATACATTTTAGAGAAGAATAAGAAGAAGCAACAGATACAGGTAAAAGATTTATTTTTCTTTCCAAATTGAAAAATAATTTAATGTAATGAAGTATGTTATTGATACTAAGACCGGTAGGTGATTGTGAATGTCGATAGTAAGAAGTTGTTTACGGTTAATAAAGGAGTGAAGCCATTAAAGTATTTGTAATTGTTTTTTCTTAATTTATGAAATTAAGAAGGAAACCTGTTCAGCCAAGATTCCAAGTCTTTCCTGTGAAAATTGAATATTTGATTTTCTTTCTTATATGTTTGATAGGTTAAGTATTTGTCTCATTCTGCGTAAAGGATATTGTCCTTGTGACAATGCAGAATTTTGACTCTTTACCGTGAAAGGGAACTTGTAGGGGTTTGAGATTTATGTTTTAATCAATTCAAATAAATATTTAATTTTCGAATAAGTATGGAGTTTTTTTTTATATGAAGATAAGAATGGAAAATAATCAATAAATATTTTTATCGTAGTAATCAAGTTTAAAACTTTAATATAATGGAATTCATCTTCTAGGTTATGAATTGTGGCATATTCTATGTCATAATTATCTTTACATCATGAAGATTAGATTTTGTTATATCTTTTCCAATTTAGGTAAAGAATTTTGGCATATTCTTTATCATAATTTATTTTTACATATAAAGATCAGATTTTTTTAAAATCTTTTACGGTTTAGGTTAAGAATTTTGGCATATTCATTGTCATAATTGAATTATCTTTACCTATGAAGATCAGTTTTTTTATATCTTCTCCAATTTAATGTTTCATTGTCTGATTATATTAACAAGATTTTTGGGTAATCTAATCTTACGTGTTGCATTTATGTTCATCACTTTAACATCGTCCAAGAGACAATTCCGGGAGTTAAAATAAAGATTAAAGGACCCAAACTGACCAAAATTGCCTTGAAAGTTAAAGTGCAACGCTATGATTTTACTGTTTTTATGTAATGAGACGACTTTATAATATTGTTTGCTCATCACCTGCACCTATACGTTACGTTTTATGCCCTAGTAAGTTAATACTGAATCAATATTGGTATACCTTAACAAGTGTAAGTCTATTATGCAATCAAAATTCTTAAGAAGTCTATTATATTAGAAATTAGGTCTCTTATATCAATTTTTTTGGTCCGGATCACTTGATTTGCTCACAAGGAGTTCATTGTGACAACAAAGTACAGAAAATTAAAATAAAATAATAGACAGAGGTTCTGATTTAGTCCGTCATCTTAGTAGCTCACTGTTTCGGGTGTTTCAGTCTGTCATCGGTCATCTTAATAGTTCTTGTTCTTGTCCAAATTAATTAATTTGATCTTGCTGGTGGTGTCGGTACCGGTTCTGCTACCTATAAAGGGAATGCCAAGGTCTTCAATTAATAAGTCGCTGCAACCGGAGCAGGCTCTCTGCGCCCTGAGGATTTGAAAGGTGTACCCTTTCCGACGTAGTCCTCAATCAGATGAAGATAAACCTTTAAACTGTGGGCATAAGCAGGATCAAGATTACGGATATCGTTGTTGTCCAGAACAATTTTCACACCCACGTGAAAATATGTCCAAGGAAGCCAATCGAACAATTTACACAACCATCCACATGAATTTTCGTTGAAAATCAGTCCAGGAACTTTGGGAACAATATCGCTCTTATTCACCAACCGCAAGACCTTCACTCCTAGCTCCTCCATTCGCAGAGAGAATGCTCTATTCCCTACGCGCGGACTTGCGAATGCAAATACAGTCACAGATATAGGCCGTGCCGGTAAATTTGAGTTAAGCATTTTTTGAACGTCATATGAACTTAACGTTGCCAGAGCAGCTCCTAAGCTGTGCCCAGTCAAAGTTACGCTCAAACTTTCATTCTTATATTTATCCACCAGTCTTAGAATTTCTGAAAGAACAGTATCTCTGGCACATCTTGAATCCTGTCCTTTAGAGATGTAGCAGCTTAAAAACCCCTTCTCGACCCGGACGCCCTTTTCGTCTATACGAGTAGTACTTGATACTCGGTCTAGAACGCCCTTGCCCTTGCCCTTCAAAAGAGCAGTAGTTGCTAATCCGGCTCTGATGCCCTTGTGCTTGAAACGACTAAATGATAATCGAGCAGGAACTAAAATGTCTCTGACATTCTGTATCCATTCTTGGCGTGTTTCGGTTCCTCTCCATGCTACTAT
>JASDQU011401307.1:45323-69818 GCA_032191745.1 Picea mariana
TCAAATTTCTAAGTATTTTATATAGTTTTTATAAAATTTTGGCGATTTTTAGGGTAAAATAATTTTATCCTATAGAATTTGGGCGAATCATTTTTAAAATAGCGAATCTTATTTTTTGAAAACCCATGGAAAATTAGCCCATGAGCGAAATTTAGCCCCTAAAATCATCCCTGGTTGGCCATGGGAGGTTGAAGGGTGCTGGGTAGCAGTGGTGCCAGGAGGAGCCGTGAAAGGTGAGCCAGATGGTTCGTTTATCGACAACAAATGAAGGATGCGCTAGGCCGAGCCTTACGATTGAGGAACTAAAGCCTGGAGATTGGTGAATTCTTTTGCAGGTAGTGCCATGGGCCGTCGAGGTCTCCAAGGAGAGCCTCGTTTTGGCTTTCCTCTCAACCTTCTCTTATGTTTCGGCATGGAATTGCTATAGCAGCCGGCGAGAGTCCAAAGGTAAAGGGTAGTTTCTGGGGGGTCACCTGTGCTAGCCCTCGTCAACCATGGCCTTGGTCGGAAGAGCACCTCCAGCAAACAACACACACAATGAGCCATAACCAGTGGTCGCGCTATACCAAATACGTCGGGAGGGAGGGGCGTTAATGCTCGCTCGTATGTCATGGGGAGTAATAAAGTTGTGGGAGGGTGGCGGATGGGGGCACGAGCCCTTCACGTGGCTCCATGCCCCGCTGGCGATCTGCGCGCTCCTCCGTATGCCACGTATCCACTGATAACACCCCATCCGGGGATATGTTTCCTTTACTATTACTAGCAACAACCACTTTATAAAAGTGGTTGATATACGTCAATCGGCGCCATTTTTACCCAACCACTTTTATAAAGTGGTTGTTGCTAGTTGACGGCCGACCTCTCTCAAAAACAACTATTAATATATTCTTACATAATTAATATAACAATTATTTTTTACCTGAGTGTAATGTATACTCATAAGTATTAATACATTACATTAATGTATATTGTAAAGTATACATTGATTAACAAAATAATACATTAATCACAAATAAAATAATACACTAAATATAATAAAGTAAAGGTATTATTAAAGTAATAATAAAAGAACAATGTAAAATATTAATTAATTAAGTAAATACATTTATAAAAGAAAAAAAAATTGTATTAAATATTAATACATTATTATATTATTAATAAATTTAAATAAATCACTAAATTAATTATAACGTAATAAATTAGTAATGAAAAAAACATTAATAATATATTTAAATAAATAAAATATAAATACATTACTAAATTAATTATAATGTAATACATTAGTAATGAAAAATACATTAATAGTGTATAAATAGACTAATGCGATATTACATAAATGAATTAATATATTAATAAGTAAATACATTTAAGTATTAATGTATTGATTAATTAAAGTATCAATACATTATTGTAATTTTTGTGATATTTATATATATTGTTAATTTGTCTCGGACCTGGTTGCGGGATTAACCTGTGGCTTGGGTTAACATGTGGCTTGAGAAACTGTGATTCACGGGCATCTAAGCCGTCAAAGTTACCCGTCTAAGGCGTGTCGCATCTAAGTCGTCAAAATCACCCGGTTACGCTGTGTCGCATCTAAGTCATCAAAATCACCCGGCTCCTGTCACATCTAAGTCATCAAAATCATCCGGGGATCACACATGGTTGGATTTTTTGTCCTTGTAGGTTTAGAACCAGTGACTTAACCGATGACTTTAACAACTCGGAGTGGCTTAACAACACACTCACCAACACTTAAAATGGTGATATATTAAAATATAACAAGTTAATTAATAAAAATCTTAATAATGTATTGTATTAATTAATTAATACATTATTAAACTATACATACATTAATAAAATGTTAATTTAATAATAAGTTAATAAATTAAAAATACAATAATAATAAATCTTGAATAAAGTAAAAATACATTTATAATACATTAATGTATTATATAAAGATATTGATAAAATAAAAAATTATTTATATATTAATTAAATACATTAATGTATTATATTATTATATTAAGGTATTAATACAATAAAATATTTTTTATATATTCATTAAGTATTAAAAAACTAATAAAGTAATAAAATATTAATAATGTATTAATATATTGATAGGATAATATATTAATAAACTAAAGTATTATTTTATTAATTAAATAATATATTAATGATATATATGTTAATGTACAATATAGTAAATAGAAGTATTAAAAAATTAATGTAATTTCTATATTAAAATATTAATGAATAATTTATTGTATGGATTTTATGTATTAATTGATTAATAATAATGTAAAATACATGATTTAATTAATATAATGTATAAATTAAATTATTTATACATTAATGTATAATATAATGTATTAATGAAATTAATAAATATGTTAATACAATATTAAATAATATATGGTTAAACTATTAATATAATAATAAAGTAAAAATACATTAAAATTACTTTATAATATTATTATATAAATACATAACATTAATATATTTGAAAGTATCAATTCATTAATACAATATTCATCTATACATTAATTCAATTAATACAATAATCATTCATGCATTAACACAATTTGCTACATTAATAAAGTAATACATTGAAAATATATTAATAAGCTAATAATATATTAAGAAACTATTAATACATTAAATTTTCACTTTATACTATATTAAATTAACTATTATTATTTTATCTTTATTAATGTATTAACAATTAAATTTAAATAGCACATTAATTAATACAGCCTGAGTGGGCCTAATGGTTAAGAACATGTGTTTCCTCTTAAGAGGTCACAAGTTCAAATCTAGAGGGGGGTAGGGTATGTATACCTCCATAGACTTTACCATCAAATCGCTGAGTGGAGTTATTATTATTGAATTGAGTTATTACTAAATTAATTATTATAAAGTAATACATTAGTAATGAAAAAATACATTAATGTGATATTACATAAATGAAATAATATATTAATTAATGTAATAATATGTAAATAAATTAATGTATTAAAGTATTAAAGTATTAATGTAACATGTTAATTAAAAAAATAATTGAATGTTAATTAAAAAATAATAAGTATTAATGTATTAAATAATTAAAAAATTAATGTAATTTATAAATTAAAGTATTAAAACATTAATGTATAACTTATTCTATGAAGGTAATATTGGGCTATGTATGTCATTGCAATGTTGGGCTATGCTAGATTAGGTTCTATGCATCACATAGCAACAAGGGGTTATGTTCATCACATTGCGATGTTTGGAAATGTTCGTCACGTTGTGAAGTCACATTGTGTTGTTAGGAGTTACTACGTCACATAGTGACATTAGGTTCTATGCATCACATAGCAACGAGGGGTTATGTTTGTCACATTGTGATGTTTGGAAATGTTTGTCACATTACGTTGTTAGGCGTTACTATGTCACATTGCGACATTAGGTTGTATGCATCACATAACAACAAAGGGTTCTGTTCGTCATATTGCGATGTTTGGTAATTTTTGTCACATTGTCACGTCAGAATATGCACATATATTATACCGTGGTGCTATGGTTCGTCATATAGTGATGGCGAGTCTATGTGCATATCATTGCAACGTTAGAAAGTCTGTCACATTGTCACAAAGGAAAGAGTTTTCTAACATAATGGGGTATGAGAATGAATGTCACATATCACAGGGGGTTATGTTCATCACATTGCGACGGTAGCAAATGTTCATTTCATTGCAATGTAGGGTTATGTTTGTCACATTGCGAAAATGGGTTCTGCACATTACATTGTGACAAGGCGTTATGAAAATGTCACATTGAGATTGAAAATGTTTGGCACATTGCGCAATGACAAGGCTAGGATAATCACATTGCGACGACAAGGTTATGTTCTTCACATTGCGACATTCGTATATGTTTGTCTCATTCTGAAGTTATTATGTTTATCACATTATGAAATCCATTTTTTTTCGTCACAGTGCGATGAAAGGGCTATGTTCATCACATTGTGACGTCTGTATATGTTTGTCACATTGTGACATTACTATGTTTGCGGTGACACAAATATGCTCAACACATTTCCATGACATGACTATCTTCATCATATTGCAACAAGGTTAGGTTCATCACATTGCAACGTGTGTGTATGTTCATCACATTTTGGTGTTACTACGTTAGACATATTTTGATATCCATTTATGTTCGTCTCATTGCAACAATAGGGCTATGTTCATTACATTGCAATGTGTGTATATGTTTGTCACATTGCGACATTACTATGTTTTCTATGACATATATATGTTCGTCACATTGCAATGAAAGGGAATGTTCATCAAATTATGACAACAAGGCTATGTTCATCACATTGAAACGTCAAGATATTTTCATCACATTTTGATGTTACTATGTTCGTCATATCACGACATCCTTTTCTTCATCACATTGCGACGAAAGGGACATGTCCATCACATTGCAACCTCTGTATATGTTTGTCACATTATAAAATTACTTTGTTTGCGATGTTAGGGTTATGTTCGTCACATTACGATAACATGGATATGTTCATCACATCGCGACGACAAGGTTATATCATCACATTATGATGTCCGTATATGTTCGTCAAATTTCGACATTACTATTTTCATCACATTATGACATCCATTTATGTTCATCACATTGTGACTAAAGGGCTATGCCCATCACATTGTGACATCTATATATGTTTGTCACATTGCGACATTACTATGTTTGCGAGGAGAGGGTTATGTTTGTCATATTATGATGAGATGTCCATGTTTGTCGAAATGCAAAGTCTCTTTATGTTCATCACAATGTGTCGTCCGTATATGTTTATCACATTGTGACATTACTATGTTTGGTAGATTGCAAAGTTACTTTGTTCGACACATAATAATTACAAAATATAGATTCAAATAAAATAATTAATTGAAGAAATATCACACTAATCTAAAAATAATTAATTATAATTAATTGAAAAATATCATATATTATTAGAAAATTTCAAAAAAAAATTCCTCTAACTCATTCTCATTTAATATGCATATTCACCAATAATAATTGTGAGTGACATACTAAATTATTAATAATGAAGCTTTTAATAATAGATTTCAATAAGTTCGAAGAGCCAACATTATCATAACTACATTTCTCAAAATATCATTATTATAACTTCATTTCTATGTTATAATTGCATTTATTTTCCCTTTAATATAAAGATAATATAAACCATGATTAAATACACATAAATTAAATCTCTATATAATATAATTATAGGTAATATAATATAAATTTTATTGATAATATAATATTAATTAATTTTGATAAAAAAAATTAATAAAAAAAATAGAATTTATTATTTAAAATCAAACATATTAAAAAATAATTAATAAAATATATCAATGCAAAAAAGACAATAAATTGAAAAAATAGTCCACTAATCAAAATTTCATATTATTATAGAATGGAAAACAAATCCTCAAACTCATTGTATGTATCTTCACCGATAATAATTACGAGTGACATAACCAAAATTTCATATTATTATAAAATTAAAAAAAAACATCCTCCAACTCATTCTCACTTAATATGCATCTTGACCAATAATATTAATATTTGTGAGTGAGAAACTAAATTATTATCAAACTCATTCTCACTTAATATGCATCTTGACCAATAATATTAATATCTGTGAGTGACATACTAAATTATTAATAAGGGAGATTGCAACCATAGATTTCCATATGTCTCAAAGGTGGCATTATCATAACTACATTTTTCCTTAGCTTGCCTTCAAAGTCTCCTTATTATAAGTGTATTTTACTTATCGTCACTTAGCTTGACTTCAAAGTCTCATTGCTCAGTAGTCATAGTGCATTTCTCTTGTTGTAGCCTAGCTTGCCTTCAATGTATTATTGCTCCATCCTCATACCCTTAGAGCAAGGGGGGAGTCCTTATCACTACATATTTACATATTTGTTTGAATGTTTTTATTATTGATTTTTGAATGTCCTTATTATTGATTTCCCAAAGTTTTCTTTGAATGATTTTATTAATGATTCCCAAAGATTTTCTCTAATTTTTTTAATAAGTTTCATAAATTTTATTATTTATTTTGAAAGATTGTTTTTAATCAATTTTTTAGATTTTAGTAAAACAATGATAAATTTAAAACCATTATTTTAAAAATAGTCCACTCTCAAATATGTTTAATTAAACCTATATATATTCTAAATAAAACATATATCATCTTCTTAATAAAAAAATTCACTATCATAATTATAATAGAAAATAAAAAATATATTTATTATAATAAAAAATTATAATTTATTATATAAAATCAAATATATTAAAAAAAATTAATAAAAAATATCAATTAGAACGATTAATTAAAAAATATAACACTAATCTAAATTTTGTATTATTAAAGAATTTAAAAAAGAACTTATCAAACTCATTCTGATTTAATAAGCTTCTTCACCAATAATAATTGTGAGTAATGCTGAATAGTTATAGTTATGATTTAATACACATCTTCACCAATAATAATTGTGAGTGATGCCGCAAATGAATAGTTATAGTTATGCCTCCAAAATGACCTAAACCCTAATAAATATAATTGAGAAATTTGCATGATAGGATGGACTGCTTTAAAAAAAAAAAGCATTATAATTATATATTATATTTTTAATATAATATAACCCTAATCGAAATAACGAAACCTAATAAATATAATTGTTGAATTTGCAGGATTGGGCCGACATGTTTCAAATAACAAAAGCAACATTTAATATTCAAAGAGTGTACATACGTTATAGGTTAACAGAGAATTTGACATGGGAAATATATTCATGAAATATCAAAATTTTAAGCAATCTAATTTTTTTTAATTTTGTTTTCATGTGTTTAAAGAACCTGTGGTTGTACTGCACTTGAATTCCCTATCGCTGGGCTTCCCGTCCCAAAATTAATTTTGTTTTCATGTGTATAAAGAACCTGTGGTTGTACTGCACTTGAATTCTCCATCGCTGGGCTTCCCATCCCAAAATTAAAAAGGAAAAATGGTAAGAACCAACTAAAATTTGAAACAGAAATTAATAGGAGGAGATCCATGAAGGTAAGAATTGAATGGGAAGGTAAGGATCGAATGGGTAGAGGAATTAAAATTATGATTAAAAGATTGAATAGTTAATCAATTCCATAGGGGAACATCCATAGGCGCAGCTACAAATTTTTGAAAGAGAAATTGGAGAATCTCGTCTAGAATCCTGGCATTCAAGAGCCTGATACAAAATAACCGACCAAATTTATCAACAAAATAAATAACTGAAGGCTAAATGCCTCTGTGTCCTTATCAATTAGATTCTCTCATTTCAAGGTCATTGCCTAGGGCCAAGAAACGTTGTTGGATTCGAAGGCTGACACAAAAACTCGGGAGGGATTTGCCAAGCGGTCGAGAGGGAGCAATGTGATACACCTTATTAATCTTCTCTTTGGATTGCACAGTGATATTTTCCATTTGCACAGTGATATTTTCCATTTGTTATTGAACATCATCGTCCATCTGTTGCTATTTGCTGCACAGTGATATTTTCCATTTGTTATTGAACATCAGCGTCCATCAATAGCTATTTTCTCCCACCGTACCAAAGTTTGGGCGTTCATGCCTCCAGATCGTACTCGGTCCACACCATTCTGAAGCGCCTGGCCCGCCCTTCAACTTCCACATGCGAATAGAGAGACAAGCATCACTATGAACCATTAACACCACTTGCTCATCACATCCACTTAATACAAATTGTTTTGGCTGGAAGACACATCTACAAACCTGAGGAAATTCAATTTCTGCCCAACCAACCAAAACATCTGCAAAACCAACCAAAATTTGAAACAGAAATTAATCGCAGGAGATCCGTGAAGGTAAAGGAATCGAATGGGTAGCGGAATCGAATTGGTCATCCTTCCAGAACGCACCATATGTTGTTTTGAAACAGAAATTAATTGCAGGAGATCTGCAAAGGTAGAGGAATTGAATGCGCTATCTTCCACAACGCACACACGTGCCATTCTAGCCAAATGGAGCCCGACATTCCACGACTACACTATTATAAGCATAATCAACTGTTAATCTCATAACATGTAAATTTGATGGTCAGCATGTAATTTTTTAATTATATTAGGTAAATGTGAAAAAGTAAACACATAAATGTAAGTATTTATAAATGAGAGGAAGTTAATTTCTTAAAATCTGATCCATTGATTTGAGACTACGACTAAGAATATGCCAGCATCTTTCATTATTAGCCTTAAAATTAAAATTTATGAATAAAAGATTGATTGGTTCATTAATTCCAATAGGGGGAATGCCTATCGATGTAATAAGTGATGCTACAATATTTTGAATGAATTACTTATATAAAATAGAAATTATAATTATAAAGTAAAAATACTTTTGAAAGAATACACTTGTCTTCTTTGGTTGGTTTGCTTAGTTTTTTGCGAGCATTATAGAACCAATTACGATTTTACTCATGGAAACCAATGCATGATATGATAATAGTGGCTACTAGCAAGTCATAAAGTCATGATTTATGGTTTTTAAAAATAAAAAATAATAAAGAGGTGAGTTGGACGATATACACTAGCATATAACGAGAGTATTTCTCTCATATTTCAATAGATGACATGATTTCTCTATTATTCTAATAGATGACATGATTGACACCAATGAAAATATTTTTTTAAAGTCCTCTTACCTTTGGATTTTCATGTGCTTATTGTTATATGCAAGGTAGGAAGTTCCATTTCTTTACAAATATATTTATAACTTTTAACAAAAACATGAAATACTTTATGTACTTTTATAGATGCAAGAAACTCTAGCATTTATGCAACTAGACCTATTTTCTCTAATATTTCAAAAGACCCATAATATCTGTCATAATTTTGGTCAATAACTCAATATTATTGAACTTCTTTTTGTTTTCACTTTTATAAAAACATGCTTTCTCACTTTAAAATATCTAACAACTTTGTGCTTGTCTCCATAATTTTTCTTCCTGTTCTAGGCATCCTTTTACTTCTTCCTAATCCTTGTCATCTTCTCTTCCATTTCCTTTAAATATTCTATCACAATGACAACTCTGATTGCTCAGTCATCCCATCTCAGTTGTGTGTTACACTTCTTGTCATTCAATGCTTCAAATGGGCTCATTTTTAATGAGTCTTAATATGCTTTATTTTAAGCAAACTCTAATAAGTGGATGTAGTCTTCCCACTTTGATGGTTCATCCATCACACATATTCTAAGCAAGTATTTCTTTATTTTGTTGGTACTCTCTATTTGTGCATCTGAGTTGGGTGATATGCTATACAAAGATTTCAATTTGTTCCAAATCTTTTGAACAAAAATTTCCAAAAATTAGAGGTAAGTATTGGATCTTGTCTGAAACAATTTCTTTAGGCACCTCATGTAGCCTACAAACCTATTTCATGTAAATATTTTCAATGTTTTTTGTCGTGTGTGTAGTATTCACAAGAATAAAATGTGCAACCTTAGTTAATTTCTCCACCACCACCATGATGGAGTGATGTTGATTTATTGTTTTTGGCATCTTTGTAATGAATTCAATTGTAACCACTTCACATTTCCACTGAGGAATGGGCAATGGATGTAACAACTATGTCAAATGTCTATCATTTTTGTTCACATTTTGGCATTCTAAACACTTCGCTATGTAATTGGTCACTTATTTCTTCATTCCTAGCCAAAAGTATTGGTTTCTTATAACTACAAATGTTTTTTGATATCCTAGGTGCCCAACATATGGCACATTGTGCACTTCCCCACCAGTATATTTTCCACCTCATTGGAATTTGGCACATGTATTTTCCCTCAGTGCATGAGGATTCCATCCTCTTTCAACTCATAATAATTCATTTTCTACTGTAAATTGTCTTTCTATAATATTTCTTTTGTTTTTAAATATTGTTGATCTGAATTTGAAGCCTCTAAATTTTGTCTTTTAAATCTGTTTTGTATATGCTAATGCCTAGAATAATGCATTATGTGATCTATTATACTTATTTCATTAGCCACATGATTTCCTTTTATATGCTTAATTTCAAATTCATATTCACTCAAAAACTTCAACCATCTAATTTGTGTGGCATTTAAGGTTCAAACAATAGTTGTATATACTTAGCTCAAATATTATCCCCATAATCTAATTTCTCCACATTTTTAATGCATGAACAATGGTTTCTAATTCCAACTCATGTGTAGCATAATTCCTTTCATGCTCTTTTAATTTTCAAGATTCATAGCATACCAAATGATTTGTTTAAGAGAGGACTCCATAGATCCCTTCCTTGCAGGCATCAGTGCCAACCACAAAATATTTTCCCAGATTTGCAATCTGCAAGATCAATTCACTCCTTAAATGTATTTCATCTACCAGAATCTCTCTTCACACTTGGGCGTCCATTCAAATTTAACTCCCTTCTTTTGCAAATAAGTGATTGGCCTTGCAATATTTGAAAATCCTTTTATGAACATTTGGTAATACATGGAAAGACCCATAAATGATCTGACCTATGTCACATTTCTTTGTGTTGTCCATCCTTTAGTGGCCTCTATTTTCTCAGTATTAACTAATATCACATCTATTGAAATAATATGTCCCAAGTAATGAATATTTTTTTTATAAAATGTGTACTTACTTAGTTTGGCTTACAATTTTTGCTCTCTCAAAACTTGAAGCACCTTTCTCAAATGTTGATCATGCCCTTATTTTTTCCTTGAGTAGATGAGAATACCATCTAAGAAAAAAATCACAAACTTGTCGAGCTACACCCTGAACACTCCATTCATCAGACACATGAAAACTGCTTGGGCATTTGATAGCTCAAATGACACTACTTTAAATTCATAATGTCGATATATTGTTCTGAATGTTCTATTGTTGATGTACTCTTCCTTTATCATTACTTGATGATAACATAATCTCAAATAAATCTTGGAAAATATCGTGGCACCCTTCAACTGATCAAATAAATCATCAATCCTTGGCAAATGATATATGTTCTTTATGGTGACCTTATTCAATTGTTTGAAATCAGTACATATATTTAAGGTTCCATCCTTCTTATTTACTAAAATAACTTGGGATGATCTGTAAATTGACTTGGATATTCCGCTAAAACAATTCATCACAACATATCTAATAAATAACTAAAATATTTATTATAAGGTTATTTTTCCTTTAGATATCATACTCTTGATTATTGGTTTTCTTCTTGAAACAAAGTATGAAAAATAGAAAACATAAATAAATACAAACACCATATACTAATAAACAGAAGATATGACCTAGGGAACCCAATATAGGAGAAAACCCAGCTAGACGGTGATAGAAATTCAATGCAAGTACAAAGAAAGAGGCACTCCCTCTGTAGTTTCTTTTGACCTCTGTGTAGTGTAGAACATCATCAACAAGTAGTGCACAAATTATGGATAGATATCCCCCAAAACCATCATTTTATGCCTCAAAATGGCTCCCAAAGGTTCTCGACCACAATTTTGCAAAATAGGACATGCTACTAAAATGTCCCTAGAAGATGAATCCTCCAATTTTTCCCACTCTGAAAGGATCGAGATAGATGACAAATAATGTAATGATCCAAGGAATATTAGGGTATCCCCAAGGTGAGACACTCGGGCCAATATACCCCTTCTTTAACAAATATTCAAGATACATCTACAACTCTTTCAATTATGGCGTGCCCATTCTTTAAGTTTTCTTCGACATTGGGATAGCCCCTAACATCAAATCAATAGATAAATCAATCTTTCTCTTTGGTGGAAATCTCGTGGTTTCCCGAAAAACATTTTCAAAATCCCTGAAGACTTGATGGTTTTCAATACTTACCCCTTTATTTCTTGCTTCCTCTTCCATATGGGTGCAAAATTTTGACATCCCTTCCTGAAACTCTTTTTCAGCTACATGGATAAAATTTCAATGACAACTACAACTCTCGAAATTTCTTGAATATTTCATTTTTTCCCTCCCTCATCAAGATAAGTGATTTGCTTCTTGTAACAATCTAGGATAGCATTGTGTTTTTATAACCAACCCATTCCAATTATAAAATCATATGAACCCAATGGTATGATGTTCACATGTACATTTGTGTTGAATCCATTCATCTCTATTAGAAAATCTTTAACCAACCCATTGATCTCTATATTAACCCATGTGGATAACTGAGCTAACCAAGATTTCTTATGCTTACTCMTTTTCAAGTAAATTTTTTTGACAATGTTAGAGTTTATGTAACTATGGATAGMTCCATAATCAATTAAAATGGATATCGATTGGTTATAAATCTTACCTTTCACTTCAATCATAAGGAATTTGTCTCACCATTTCTCATGCCAATATGTAGCCCTATTAATTCATCTTCATGATTGCACAACCTTTGGGAATATTCCATGGTTTTGGTTCTYATAAAGGAACCAAAATGCCTTCCTATTCCTCTAAATTCTCTAAGAAAATGTGCATGCAACAATTTCCTGTTAGACACAAAATATATGCACACAATTCTRGAAAAGGCAATGCATAATTTTTTCTTCTTTCTAATGCCACAAGTCATTTTCTTTTGTGTTGGTTGTAACTTAAACTACCCATATCAATTTTGGGGGTTGATACTATTAAAAAAGGAGAGTAGAGTAACACACACAAATAATGAATTAAAAAATATATGAATTAGATTTACAATACATTTGGATTTTATTATATATAGTGCATATGTATTGTAAATTGAATTCATATATTTTGTAATTCATTATTTGTGTATATTACTCTACTCTCCTATTTTAATATGGTATCAGATTCGGTCTGGGTGTAACTCCCTCATGGGAGAGCCCAGGAATATGGGGAGAGAAGAGTAGTTTGTTATGTTTGTGTGAGACATTTTTGTCTCAACTTTTTCTTTGCGAGAAAATTTTTTGTGACTGAGTTGTTGCTAGAATATCTACATGTGTGCTCAGGAGTCCACTATGAGATTGACTTGCGTGGAGGATCCCATGTGGAGAAAAGGAAGCAGTTTCTTCTAAGTCAAGTGACCATTGTGACTGGCTCCTCGTGCACTATAGGAGACGAGAACCTTTACCACTGCGTTTTCCCACAGTCGTTGTGAAGAAATGAAGTTAGCTCATCATTTTGAATATTGTTTGATTGTAGTAACTCAATAAACCTACGTGCAAAGGAGAACAACAAAGAAAAGCAATGTTTGAATCCTTGTTTGAAGAGTCGTTTCTCAAGAAATAAGGGGTCATCATGTTGGAGAGAGCATTGTGTGCTACTAAGTATAATCTATGCTACAATAATTGTTGATCTGAGCCTTGAGTAGTCGGAAAGAGATTGGTAAGATGTTGTTGTAGAGCGTGTGTTAATACATTGTTTGTACGGTTGCATCGTTGAGCATGTGCGTGGATAATTCCCTTCTGTGTATCCAATTTTTGTGTGTTCAATGAAAGTGTGGTGTGGTTGTGACATGAGCCACATTGTTTTCAACTTGCACCGTAGTTCTTATATAAACCTACACCTACACATTCTCCTTGACTACCTTTCATTCTCATTCTCATCCCTTTTTCTATTGGATCTAGATGTTGTCATTTGCCTAGCACTAGTTGCTTGCTTTGTGTCAGGGTCTTTATTGGCTTGCCTTTGCATCATATTCATATGTTGAAGTATCTCTTCTTTTGCTTTCATAATATTTTCAGTATCTATCTTATAAATCTACACTTTTCTTTGTAGGCTTCTCATAGTCACATACTCCTTTCTGTCTTTTCATCCATTAGAATTTGTCTCATCATTTCCGATGCTAACATGTATCGCTATTAATTCATCTCCATGATTGTACATCCATTGGGAATATTCGATGGTTGTGGTTCTCATAAAGGAACCAAAATGCCTTCCTATGCCTCTAAATTCTCCAAGAAAATGTGCATGCAACAATTCAATGTTAGACACAAAATATATGCACACGGTTCTAGAAAAGTCAATGCATAATTTTTTTTTTCTAGTGCCACAAGTCATCTTATTTTGTGTTGGTTGTAACTTAAAATACCTAGATCAATTTTTGGGGTTGATAGTATTAAAACGGGAAAGTAGAGTAGCATACACAAATAATGAATTATGGAATATATGAATTCAATTTACAATACATTTGGAATTTATTATATATATAGTGCATATTTATTGTAAATTGAATTCATATATTATGTAATTCATTATTTGTTTATACTACTCTACTCTCTTGTTTTAATATGGTATCCGATCCGGTCTTGGTGTAACTCCCTCACTGGAATTTATTATATATATAGTGCATATTTATTGTAAATTGAATTCATATATTATGTAATTCATTATTTGTTTATACTACTCTACTCTCTTGTTTTAATATGGTATCCGATCCGGTCTTGGTGTAACTCCCTCACTGGAGAACCCAAGAATATGGGGAGAGAAGAGTAGTTTGTTTTGTGTGTGTGAGACATTTTTGTCTCACCTTTTTCTTTGTGAGAAAGTGTTTTATGAGTGATTTGTTGATAGCATATCTACATGTGTGGTGAGGATTCCACTGTGAGATTGACCTGTGTGAAGGATCTCATGTGGAATAAAGGAAACATTTTATTCTGAGTCAAGTGACCATTGTGACTAGCTCCTCTCGCGGTCTAGGAGCAAAGAACCTTTACCACAGTCGTTGCGAAGAATGGAATTTAGCTCGTCATTTTGAAGATTATTTGATTGTAGCCGCTTGATAAACCTGCGTGTAAGCGAGAAAATAAAAAAGAAAATCGTTGTTTGAAGAGTCGTTTCTCAAGAAATTGGGGTTCATCGTGTTGTAGAGAGTGTCGTGTGCTACAATAATTGTTTATATGAGCCTTGAGTAGTCTGAAAGATATTGGTAAGATGTTGTTGTAGAGAGTGTGTGGAGACTGTGTTTGCATGGTTTCATTGTTGAGCATGTGCGTGGGGACTTCCCTTCTATGTATCCATTTTTTTGTGCACAATGAAAGTGTGGTGTGGTTGTGACAACAACCACATTCTTTTCAACTTGCACCAGAGTTATTATATAAACCGTTTCATGCTCCTCCTTTTCAATTTGGTATCAACAATAAAAGTAAGTGGACCGTGACACATTCGACACTCCCTTTTGGGTTGGATAGAATTTTTTTGGGACCAAAGGATTATTGGAAAAACGAAATGGATCAATAGTAAAAGGGAACAATTTATAAATGAAGTTAATAGTGTCCTTTCAAGGTATCACAAATACCTTATCCTTTGCAAGTGCAATCATCGTGAAGTGATAAAAGTCAAAGTATTATTTTGATTTAATGACTTTGGTAATTGTATTAAAAGGGCTCATAGTTGAATGAGTGGTCCCATGAAGGGATTCAATTTTTATTTTAGTTTTGGTATCTCATTCACATGGTATGGGAACATGTTGTCCATGGGATAAATCTTGGTTCATTCAATTACAAGGAAGGAGGAATGATTTGAATTTTTAAGGGTGGATTTTAAATATTTCAGTGAATATTGTGCATGTGTAGGTCTTGGAACTAAGAAATCATATTGAGATTTGCAACCTCAATATGGTAAAGAATTTATTTTGTTAGAATTCACGACTCTAACAAATTAGAGGGAAAGCATGGAAATCCAAGACAACATTTTGACACTGACACTC
Source organism: Picea mariana (assembly GCA_032191745.1). Lineage (NCBI taxonomy): Eukaryota > Viridiplantae > Streptophyta > Pinopsida > Pinales > Pinaceae > Picea > Picea mariana. Next base: position 61,092 of record JASDQU011401307.1, read on the forward strand.
GTGATGCCAAGTAAATGGACTTTTATATTGGGAATATTATTGATAACATTTGTGTTGATGTAAGGAATTTGTAGATGCATATTGTACCTGAATTAATGATGCATTGGGTGCATGAACGGTTGTACCCGACACCCCATAGATTTTCGTCCAAGTTGTATTTCCTCGTCATAGGCAAGTTAGTTCCCCATGTTTGTTGTAAGTCGTGTTATTCAAGCATACATATTGTGGTGTGGATTCGCACATAGTTATTATTTTCTGCATGGAGAGGATGTGGATCAAGTTGTGGAATAAACCATTTTGAGAGGTACCAGAGTGACACGTGTACCCATAGCCTAAGCTTGATGTTGAGTTAGAGAAATTGAATATTCAATTCAGGGGGGAATGTGAGATGGATTTATCTTAAAAAGTGATGGACCAAGTTATGATTAAGGGAGAGCCTAATATTTTGATGAACCATGTAGGTGAAAAGGATTCCTAGAGAACAAATGAGTATAATGGATGGTACCCATGTATCTCAGTAGATGGANGTGGAATAAACCATTGTGAGAGGTACCAGAGTGACACGTGTACCCGTAGCCTAAGCTTGATGTTGAGTTAGAGAAATTGAATATTCAATTCAGGGGGGGAATGTGAGATGGATTTATCTTAAAAAGTGATGGACCAAGTTATGATTAAGGGAGAGCCTAATATTTTGATGAACCATGTAGGTGAAAAGGATTCCTAGAGAACAAATGAGTATAATGGATGGTACCCATGTATCTCAGTAGATGGATTTATTTTTATATGGACATCAATGATAATTTTTTTGGAGTAACCAATTTATGTAGGTACAAGATGAAAAAGAAGAAACTTCAAGGATAAATCTCGTAGTGAAGAAAGCCTAGACAAAGAGAAGTAGATGGAATTGTTGAAGTAGTAATGGAGATGGCATCAGTGGAAATCTTGTGGTAGCACTAAAAGTGAAGTAATGATGGAAATTAAGACAAGTATCCATTAAGGGAGAGTGTTAGAATATGTAACTTCTACTTGTCTTAATCATGTGTGAGAAGATTATGTTTGTAACATAGAGAACAATCTCTATGGGAGTGGTTTGATCCTATAGTTTAGGAGATTGTTAGATAGTTGGTTGTGAGAGAGATTATCTCCGACTAAGCCTCATAAAATAGTTTGAGGTTGAGATATTCACTCAATCGAGTGATTGTGTGATCAAGGTAGTTTTCTATGTTGAGACAAAACTTGTTGTATTTATATGTATTCATTACTTAATTCAATGGTGTGTTTTGACGTATTGTTTTGTGTGTAACAATCTACTCTTCGTTTTAATAGATAAATGGACTATTCTCTTCAATATATTTCCAACGAATGCTTTATTTATCAATTATAAGCTCTAAGAAAAAATTATAATCATATAAATATTGTTAATTTATCCCTTTTGTACACTTTTCATTCTAGTGTAGTTATTTCCAAACATCAACTTTTGTCACTTGTATAAGTAAATCTGTCAGGAACGAATGAAACATTTGTATGAGACATATATAATAATCCTAAAATTGAATTCATAACAAATCTAATATTGTTAGTTTGATTCTCCCATAAAAAAATGTAGCAATATGGAAATGACAACTTTGTCATTTTTCACCCATTTTTCTAGACTTCGAATTTTTTACCAAATTGACTATCTCCTAAATTGTCCACTTTTGGAAAAAAAATCACTAAACCAAAGTTGTATTTATTGATGATTATATAAAAAAATTATTAAATAATGTTTTCAATATTTTCCATCCGAGAACCCTTTCCTCCTATGAAAAACCCAAAAATATCTAAAAACTAGCCTGAAATAGTGGATTTTTCCCTATTTGGGCTCCTCCACTCCAAAATCCCTAGAATTCAAACAATAAATTCACACAATATTTTCATATATATGTTTGTGACACTCTGTACAAGTTTCAACGATAATTGAGCTCCTGCCACCTAGCTTGATCATGATCTTCAAAAATAGGTAATTTGCATTTTCTAGAAAATCAGAGCATAATTGGCCAATGGCCCTCTTTGGCACCTATGTATCCCTTGAAACTATGGAAAAGACACATAAAATATTATCTTCTTATGAGTTATTATTCTCTGGTTTTGGCCAAAATACAATTTTGGCTCCAAGCTTAGTTTTTTTTATGAGACTATAGGACAATTTTGCCTATGAGGCATCTTTGCTAACATGGTTGATGATGTGGAATTATAGGTCTATGTGGCACCTTGAGGTGATTCCATTTGAGCCTCTTCGCCACCTTGGCCCTAATACATCATCCTTCATCAACTTCTTCCTTCTCTCCTTTACCTCTCTATTCCCTTTACCTTTATTTTATAAGTTAAACTATATTTTGGGCCACACCATACCCAAATTCCCAAATGGAACCTTCTTTTACCATGGATAGGAAAAGGGTCCCACCTTTTCTTCTATAATTCCACATGGCTCCCAATAATTAGAAACGAGGATGGGCGAGTCTTATCCCACACTCTTTTTCCTAGGGCACACACAACCTACATACTCTTAAATCTAATGGTGGGGATGATAAGAAGATCGATCAACCACATCAATTTTGCATCATGAACTTGATATTAGGTTAATAGAACCGTGGAATTTGATATCAATTATTTTCCAATTACACATGTCATCCTCCCACTGGTTTTCCATCATGAAATACCTTTGGAAAACAACTTTTCTCACAATGATAAACCACTTATGGTTTCAGCCAATACCGCGGCCTGTCACCCTACCACCTCACCACTAGACCTTCCATAGTGAAATTGACCACCATCATGATATTCTATGTCACCAATTCCTCTTCACCTACCATGTGGCCTCTACGTCATGCTAATGTCATAATATGAAAAATTACCCAAAATTTCCAAAATTTCAAAATTTCCCAAATTTTAAAAAATGCTTATTTCCAAAATTTCTATTAGGGCCATCATGAAACTTCATAGTTATATTTTCATGGCCAATTTTGACCTTGTGTAGGTCAATTAAACCCCTTACACTTGAAATTAGACACTCCCACATTGACTTCTCAATGAATTTCACTTTAGAAATTGGGGATTTTTCCTATTTTCTCGGAATTTTATCGAGGGATGCTTTGTACTATCCCAAATTAGAACAATCATAGGCCCAACAAACTTATTGAGAGGTTAAAATTGGTGATTTTAACCCTTGACCTGAATTTCCTCAAATTCATCATGAATTTTTCCACAATTTTACTCGAGTAATTTAACAAATAAATTTGGAGACATTCCTTATGCTTTAATCCTACAAATTATATTCCACATGTTGAGTCTATAGTAAGAAGGATCGGTGTTGAACTTGTGGCTCTGATACCAATCTATAACATTCACCATCTTAACCAAGGAACATTACTTGTGGAAAATACAAATAAATTCAATTTTTTCTTATTAACTCATTTCATGTAGCTTACCCACTACAATTATACACATATTTAACTAGATTCTAAAGCCCATATTTAAATGCATCTACAAATTTCTACATAAATATGAATGTAGCTAATAAATCATCTACAATAACACATAAAACCTTTCTCATACACATAATAAAATGCATAGCCATAAGACTCATAAGAAAAATAAAGAAGTAGATCAACACTTATCTTTCAAAACATTTGTGCAACTAGTTTGTTAGGAATGACATTCCACCCAAACACAGACTTGTTGTTATAAATCTCAACAACAAGTCACCCTCAAACTAGGGCTAGAAATCCACAAGATAAGGGTGTCTCTCGCAATCCACTCATATCTCAATATCCCACAACCCACTCGTATTCTCCTACAACAATCTCAAATTTCCTCCAACTCTCTTCCTCTTCACCTGCCCAACCCGAGGAATGTACCCCTTCACTACTATGATTCCATTGAGCATGTCATTCATTTATTAAGGTTTCTCTTTCTCATGTAACAAGGAATCTCTTTTCCTGGAGGTCAATGGAACTCACTACGGGGGAAACTACCAGGAAAACAACAATAAAAAATTGTTGTTAGATTGCGAATCAAACAAAAGTTCACTCTTTATTCCTCACAATCTAACTCTTCAATGTTCAGCTCCAGAATGCTCCAAAAAATCTCCATCATGCTTCATAATTTGTCCATCCTTCTTGGTCTATCTCAAGTGATGTTTCTCTCTGCTCTCTTTGATTGTACATGCCAAGACTAAATGTGTAAAACTGTGTATTCTCCGAATACAAATTTCCTCTTTTTTTCTAATATAGTTGACTTCATATTCTTCTAAATGTTGATTGTATTTCATCCACATGCTTCAAATAACTATTGTATGTGACCTTTACACCCACCCTTTGACAGGTATCCAATGATTAGGCTCTCATTGACTCAAACATAAATAGAAATTATCCTCAATGGTAATTAAATTTGGGACTGTAGGTTGAATTGATACTCTTAAATCATTTCCCCCTTGGACCCCTCTTAGTCACTCTCTTATCTTACAAAAAAATCGGCCTCCAATCTCTATCCATATTACATTATATTTATTAAAATCAGAAAATACAATTCACATATTACATAGCTTGGCCATACCCACATTCATATCTACATTATGCATTAATTGAACTTCGGATTATAGTGGGGATGTTACACCCACCATACATTTCATGTTTTCTAGCTCAATTTTCTTCATGGAAATTTTATACAAACTTCATAAATGTTTTGCAATCTAGAACACATCAACATCCACAAAATATATCATCATCCAAAAGAAATAATTTCCTTCACCTCTATCCATTTTACTTTTCTATCCAAATTGCAAGTTCTCACCATTACTATTTTACTTTCTTCATTTGTCATATCCCTATGGCACGCATATGTCTAATTCCTCATGTATAGATGTCAAGTTTGTATTTTCAGTTTTGATATATTAATTTTTTTATTTTCTATCAACTTTAATATTTTTCTTTCAATTCTCTTATTTACTTCATTCTCTTGTATGTAGACATTCACTTCTTGTTCAAGCTACAAGGCATTCTACCTTCCATGCAACCAATGAGAAACATGTGCCCATACTTGAAACAACTTATTCCAAGCAACATATTCACATGTCTACTCTATCATATATATACTTTTAAAAACCTTTTTAGTTATAATTGTTGTATTTTTATATAAGACATCAACACTTCCATATTGACATGAAAATTACTCTTTGAACACATTAACCATATTTAATTATTTAATTTCATTTACTTATACCACATAATGCTAACTATACCTAAACTTTGCAATATCAAATAAAAATACAATTACATCTTTGCATACATTAATTATATATACATTTTGCACGATTTCCATTCTATGTATATAGAATTCCAATTATCACTCTAATAACTAGAGCTTTCCATTCCCTCTAACTTTAATGTAAGCAAACATTCAAATAATTATGAAATTCATCAAAGCCAAACTTACACATTATGAAACAAAGCTTCATTAAAATTAATTAATTAATTGTCAAATAAGAAAACACGTCGTTCTCCTCTATGAAATTCATCAAAGCCAAACTTACACATTATGAAAGTTTCACTAAGATTAATTAATTATCAAATATGTTATGTTTCTAAAGACCTATACTTCATAATGTAACAATATGTGTTTTGATACAATGCCAATGTTCTTAATTTACTTCATCCACATTTATGTTTACAATTAGTTTTTTTAATAATAGTATTATTATTTAATAAGGAAAAAGTTAAAACTAGTTTTTTCAATATTATTATTGTTATTTAATATTATATTAAAGAAAATATATATATATATATATATATATATATATATATATATATATTTATACATCAAACCTTTCGTTTCACTCTTTTTCTATATTTAAAATTGTTTGGTTTTGTGCCACTTATATATTGTTCATTATTTTTCTTTTTTCTATATTAAAAATTGTTTGTTTTTCTGCCAACTTAAATATTATGCATTATTTTCTTTTGAGAGACGAGGGACAAATCAAATGGATCTTCCTTTTATGTGATCCATTTCAAACCATTTCCATATATATAATACAGGGAAATCATTTACAGCGACAAGTATATTGATTTCGTTAATTTGAAATTATAAAGTTGACATGGTCGCGTGCGGCTAAAAGATTGGCGTTAACTTACAAATCTTTACCTAATAGTCCTCCAAATTAGATTCCAATTATTCAAAATCGCGTATGTTATCATTCAAGGTTTTTCCCGTCTGGTTGTGAGATATTGACAACGAATTTAGAGCAGATTGACGTTAACTTACAATTTTTTACCTAAAAGTCCTCCAAATTATGAGTTGTGTTTATTCGAACATACCAAGGCTTGCATTTATGGAAAGATCTTTGGCCCAAGTTAAGTGTTTAATATGGGGTTAAGAAAGTGTTTAATATGAGGTTTAGAGTCCCTAGATCCTCTTCTCAATTTTAGTACATCTTTCTGGTTGGAAGAAGGTCGAGTGTTCTCATTCCATAAATCTGTAACTATTCCCTTAACCGTTACAATTAGCTTCATGTCAGAACAAGGTAGCCTACCAGTGAAGGGCCACAAATCTATTGGGCCACCTATGTCCAAGCTATGTCATCTATGAGAATACTTTCTAATGGTTTTGACATTTCATTTCAAGAGGTGAGAGGTCTATTGTGACAAATGATGATTTCTCGTAATCTTGCTAACAATTGATTCTGCCAAGACATGTTGGGATGCATTGCGGTATTTAGAATGATATTTCTTACCCATTCTTTGAAAAGAATCTACAAGGTTTCTAACAATATGATGAATTGTTTCTACACTTTTCATTGTTTTGATGCCTAAAATTATAACAAAGCTAAAAGTAATTAACATTTAGTAGCATCAAAGTTTGGTTGAAAATATTCTTTAATGACTTTATAAGAGTGATAAAGAATAGTATGGTTAAGTAACTTACCTTCAAGTGATGCTAGACCATTTTAATCTACCTGAATGCATTTAGGATTTCTTGGCCACACAGTGTTCAATCTAGGTAGGGACGATGAACCCCTATTCTGACACTCTTGACCTCCCTGTTGTGTAGTTAACAATCTTGAAGTTCTTTCCCCTTCAATAACCGATGGATCAACTATGGGAGGAGAGTGGACATGGGATTGACTATTTTCTCGAACATTTGACTGCCCAACAAGAGAATGCACCACATGAACTTCTTCACCACAATATTGTACATAGGTTGCTTCTCTAATTTAATCCATGGTATAATTAGTTCCAAGCAAATCCTCCATGATCTGGTCATCCACAACAAGTTGTCTTAATGATATATTGGATGGATTGATCTGTAATGAACTCTTGCATTTTTCTTCTGGTGATGGAGGAGAACAATAGGGGCACCTATTCTACTAGAAATTAGATTTCCCTCTTCTAAAATTCTACGCTTTGACATACGTAACTTTGTTTTTTCTCTTTCTTCTTATACCTTTTCGATTGATTTCATTTTTCTTGAGGACATTTTTTCTCGAATACGTCGGTTCCCCATGTTTAAATATAAAAATTGGCTTCCAAACACCCATCAATTTATTTTTTTTGTATTTTTTGTTTTTGTATTACAAAAGAAGACACATCTAATAATTCCAATTGCAATTCCAATTGCACATGGACAAATTTTTCCTCCTATTCCAAGAAGACACAAGAATATAAAGACAAATATTTTGATTGCACTTGGACAAACTTGTATTTAAATTCCAAGTAGACACGAGAATATAAAAAAAACAATTCCAATTACAGTAGGACAATTTTTTCTTCCAATTCCAAGAAGACACAAGAAGTTAAAAAAAGCAATTCTAATTGCACTTGACAAATTTTTCTTCCAAATTTTCCTCTAATGGCCTATCTATAGCACAAAACTCTCAATGAATCAAACAAGAACACTAAAATAATAAAAACTTGTCTGTGCACACTATTGTTTTTTAATATGTAATGGATTATTTTTCAGCCTTGAATTATATCAAGTGATGGAGTGTGCTTGCCACCAAAACATTCCCAGTAGGAACACGTGCGCATTCCCCTTGAGCATAAATGACCAACAACTATAGCTCAATTAAATCAAAAAATCATGTGCACACTCTTAATTCAATAGATAGAGCATTTATTATATACCAAACATCTTTATGAATTAATATCTATAGGGGTATGGGGACAACTAAGGACTGAGGTATTAGGATTGAAATTGTTTTCAAGGATAGAGCAATGGTTAGAGCACCAAGATGTGGGTGATGTGGGTACAAGGGTTATCCAAAAGGTCTATTAATAGTGCACTCAAGGCTCTAGTGTGGAGGGGGTTAAGGGTTGAATATAAGTTATGCATAGGCTTAAATGGATCTAGGGGGTCTATGTCATGGTCTACGTAAATATCTAGGTCATCATCTAAATCTAGCTCTATCTCTATGTTGTGGTCTAGGTCATGCTCTACATCAATATCTAGCTCATCATATAAATCTATCTCTAGCTCTATGTCATCATCTAGGTCATGGTTTACGTCAATCTCTAGGTCATTGTATAAATCTAGCTATAGCTCTATGTCGTGGTCTAGTTCATGGTCTAGTTCTATATCATGGTCATTGTATAAGTCTAGGTCATTCCCGAGGTCTTGGATTTTCTAGCTCTTTTTATATCTAGGTTTAGGTCTAGGTCTTTACATATCTAGGTCAAGGCCATTTATTTCCTT
>JASDQU011401308.1:22847-39446 GCA_032191745.1 Picea mariana
GTATTTCTATCAGCATACTGCCCTCTCTGTGAGCTTCCTCCTCTCTCGTTTTGAGTTTGAGGTTTCTTTCCCTCTTCTTTAGGTCTCTGAGTTCTGTCTTGGGCAATTGTTTTGCCTCTGGCATGATTTCTACCTTGGCCTCTTTGACCTTGCTTTTGGCTCAGCTTCTCTTCAGCTTTCAGAGTCATCTGATAAGCATCTTCCACATTTCACATGGTCATCATGCTCATCTCATCTTTAATGTCATACCACAGACCATTCATGTACCTGGCAACTTTTTCATCATCGCTTTCTCGATGATATCTTCTGAAACAGAGTGATTTGATAATCCTTGGGTATAAATTTGGCTTTCATCTTTGCAACCATTCTATCCCAGCTTTTGATTTTTTGTTTTCCCTTGCAACATCTGTTAGCCTGTAGTTCATTCCACCATAGTGTTGAATGCCCTTTAAGTCTAGTGAAGGCATGTTTGACCTTCTTTTCTTCCTCGACATCCTCATAGTCGAAGTATTTATCTAGAGCTCTAATCCAGTCTAGAAGCTCTTCCACATCCAAGTTTCCCTCATACACTGGAATGTCCACTTTTTCTCTGGCATCTATCCTTGCAACAGCCCTGAATAGGCGTTCATCTGCAGCATCTTTGACTGCAACTTCTTCTCCTTCGTGTCTAGCTTCATTTTCACTTTCAGCCTCGCTGATATCCCCAACGTCAACTGTGTGTCTTTGTGTTGTCTCCATGGCATCAATCCTGGCACATAGTTCGCGCATTTCCCTCTCCACTGTTGGATCAGGCATCGGTCTGTCTCTCCTCCTCAGTGGCATGGCTGTGAAATGTTCCTCTTTTCTCTTCTCCACTACAGAAAGAAAAGAACTTGTTATGAGCTCTGATACCACTTGATGCAGCACTCCCTACCTCAACAGGTTCTGCGCGACCTCCCAGTCTTAGGATTGTTCCAAATCTTCCCCTTGAGTCTAATTGACTCTTTGTTTTCCCATAGGGAATACCACACACACAAGGTGTATTTCACAACTGAACAACAAATATGATTGGGGCTTTTCTTTTCCTTTCGGGATTTTGTATTTCACGGTTTTGCGAATCCGGCTACAAGACTCCTGATTCTTCAACCTTCAAAACCTCGAACTCTGAAATAGTGATTTCCACATGATCAACAGCTATAAGCCTTTGTTTGATCCAACGACCTGCGTTATTTCGGGCTTTGGGTACCCAAAGTGCCAAAATCCCAAAATTCCCCACCAAAATCCTGTTGCGACTCGCAACTTCGGGAATTCCACTCCACTATGCCCAACTCCTTGTCGTCAGGAACTCCGAAATGCCGAACTCCAAAATTCCGAAGCATCGAAAATTATACACCTCGTCTGCACACACGATAATCCTTTTCGTGATTCGGAAGTTCGAGTGACCAAGGTAATTGGCTTGCACTCCGGACTCACAAACCCCCGATTTTCCAAAATGATCTTGACGACCCTACGGTCATGATCAACGGTTGACGTTGAATCTTGAAACCAATGAAATGGGTTCATCCAACCCTTATCCACCCTGCAACTCCTTTTGGATCCTACGGTCCTCACGATTTCACGAGTTCTCCACTATGAATTCCGACCGTTCGATTCCTTCCTCAAGAAACTCTGTGAAACGAGCCAATGTTCCTTCGCCGGAACTTAACCTTTAGCACGATGGTTCGCTCCCCGTCTTCCTTTGAACACTTCAAAGGCGTTCAAAGGCGTTGACTCTCCTAATCTTCTACTTGTAAACTTAAGCCTTGAAATGACTTTTGCACGCACTCCTTGCGGCAAATCTTTCAAATACTTTTGTGTATTTGATTCTTCAACTCTGTGCACTCTCACAACAACAGTCCTTCAACCTTTCAACCTTAGTTGATAAATTCTAAGGCCTCGACTAGCCTGCGCACACCTTGGACGGCTTCTGTGCTTCACCAACACTTATGCTGGAATGAGAACAATGGTATCCCTCCTGATCTTTCTGAGACAAAACTCAGAACCCCTGTCAATGCACACCTTGTGAACATTTCATTGCACTCCTTGCAAGAACTCTCTCAGGATGAGAAACAATTGAAAATCATTCTCTTTCTCTCTCAAACTTCATACATTCAACACAACATTGAAACAAATGCATAAATAGAGAGAATAAAACAACTGTAAGCATACCATTCAGCATATGTAAACAGTAAACATCATAACACCATGAAATCTGAGTCAAAGCTTCATATATTAACTCAAATACTCCTGTACATGGGTTCTTCTATACAACTCTCTGCTACATCCCTCTTCTTTTGTTCTTGTGCTAATGATACAATACAATACCATGATAATAATACAAAGGCGAGGGTGCCTATATCTGTTTCCCTCCTATGCTTCTAAAACTATCTAATCTATGAATTCAAAGCTACCTACCTTCATTAATAGACTTAAATGCCTTTTACATCGTCAGATGAGAGCAAATCGCTCAAGCTCTGTTCACAACAGCCAGATATAAATGCAAGTACACTTCTAGCTATTACATTAATATCCACTCATTAATTTTTCAAAAACATTTCAAAATGTGCAAAATGTGTGTTGCGCTCCTCCAACTGTCTTTCGCCTTCATGCTCGCTTAGTTGGCTGCTTACGATGCTCCTGCATCAAGTAGGCACTTGTAGTTGTATTTCTTAAATCGATATTAATTCTAGTTGAATCAGTTAGTTATTGAGTATAGCAATACTCTTTCACAGCAATCTGGTTTTACTTCTTTGATCTATGTTATTTTTTTTAGACTAATCACTTTGGGTGGTTTTGTAGCCATTGCATCTCAGATATGCATCCAAAGGAAATAACAGTTCTACAATTCAATTACTCTACCAAATCTCACAATATATAAACACAAATTGTTTAAGTATATTAATTGTCACTCTATTTTATAGATAACACCTATATAAAGAAAATGGAGGTAACTTAAGGGATTAGTTTAAGCGGTTATTGTTAATGTTGTTGGGTATTTTCTATTTTTATGTCAATAAATGCCCAATTTAAATCCTCCTATATGAAACACACTAGTTTATGTAACATATTTCTCATTAGATTTTTCTTAAAAAATAAATAAATAAAACATTTAAAAATCAAAATCCTTCATTTTCTCTAAAACACAACTTTATGATACCAACGTACGTTTTTGTAAAATCTTATATAGATTTTATATATAAAAAAATTACATAAAAATTTATTCGCAACTTTACATTATTGTAATAAGTATATGATTGAATTTGACCATGAAATTCCTTTTCTTTAATTTATAAAGAAATATTACTAAATAACCCTCCAAAAAAAATTTATTTTGGGGTTTTTAGTTAAATCTTTTTTAAAACTTTTATTAATTATGATATTTTTATATTATTATTAAATTCAAATTCAAATAAAATAATTGTTATTTAAATTCAAATTCATGTGACACATATACATTATTCGTTATTATATTATTTAAATTCAAATCTATGTAACACATATTCTTCTTTTTTATTTTTTTTGGTTTGGTTATTATATTATTTAAATTCAAATCTATATAACACATATTTTTCTTTTTTATTTTTTTTGTTTGTTAATTTGTGCGGAACTTGTTGGCTACGCGATTAACCTGTGGCTTGAGAAACCGCGACTTAGGGGTATCTAAGCCGTCAAAATCACCGGGGATCGCACCCGACCTGAGCCACACCAACCCTTAACATGGTTGGATTTTTTGTTCCCGCAGATTTCGAACCGGTAACTTTAACATCACGGAGTAGCTTAACAACACACTCCATCACCAACTGTCTTACACCTCGGGGACCATATTCTTCTTCTTTATTATTATTAAAAATAAAAATAAAATTATTTGCTTATTCCAGAATATTGAAAAAAATTAACAATTTTATTATTAAAAAACAATAATTAACAATTTTATTATTAAAAAACAATAAAGGAAAGAGAAAAGTAAGTATATCCCATGTGACCTAATAATACTAAATATATCCCACCCACCTCATCTCAAGCCATGTAGAAATTTTAAACATTTTTCTTATTCCCAAAATGTTAAAGGGAATTGAAGACTAAATATATTCTACCTAACTAACTGGTATCAAAATTGTAATATTTTCATCATCTTTATGTCTTCCTTCACATTTTTTTTGTCTACCCATAACCATATATTTATAATCCATAATTTAGGATCAAGGTATTTCCATTGAATTTATTTAGTGTTTTATTTAAAATCTGATTAATATTAGGAGAGATATGTATTTTGTATTTACTTATGAGTAATATTTTATTTGCGGATAAATTGTGATAGGATATTAATTCAAGATCTTATAATATGGGTTCATAAGATACAAGTTGAAGGAAATTCAAGTTAATGGTGCAAAGCATTTATGGATCCATGTGTTGCAAATTTAGCATACTACAAATGAGGGAATTGGCCACCACCAATAATGTAGCCAATTGGGGAAGATAATAAAACAGATATTTCATGGTTTTAATTATTGGAGGGTGGATTTCTATGTACTCATGTGTGCATATTTGTTTTTATTACATATTCAAAGATCTCCCATGTGTATGTCATGGATTAATAACTATTTTGAACACATTTTGGACTAGTTGTTATAACCCATGTAGCTTATTACCAATTTGACAACCAAGGACATTCTAAAGTTCATTAGGAATTCACAAGTATATTAGAAATCATTTTATATATTCTATAAAGTTGTAAAATGGTTGTAACCCTTGGAGATTCATTAAATCTCAAGTGGATTTATATTTAAACAAATCATTTTATATATTCTATAAAGTTGTAAAATGGTTGTAACCCTTGGAGATTCATTAAATCTCAAGTGGATTTATATTTAAACATCTATTATTTATGTTTTAGAACAAGCTCATATATAAAAGAGAAGCTCGAAAATAGAGGAGGTATCTCTCACTCTCTTAGTTTGGATTGTAAGAATTATTCTTTAATATAAGTATTAGTTCCATTTTTATTTATTTTGTATGTTTTTAATAGTGATATATGTTAATATCAACACACTATTCTATAGAGACAAGGTCCACTCGAATAGAACAATGTTGTATAGTTTAGGTAGTTTTTCATTTCTTCTTGTGTGATTTCATTTATTTGAAACTATTCATTTTTATAGGCATTTATTTGCTAGTTTATTTTTTATTACATTTTTGTAGGATTATAATTAGGATTCCTATTACTTTGGTAAATTATATTTATTTATGTAGAATGCAATAATTTTAATAAGTTGTATTTAATTCAGTGAGACTGCATTTAATTTATAGATTAGATTTATGTCTATGGGATTGCATTGAATTCAGTTAAGTATATTTATTTTTGAAGGTCTGTGTTCATCTCAACAATGGCATTTATTTATGTGAGTTATGGGCAGTGATCATAGTTGGCAATAGTTAATATTTTTCATTCTATTCTCCTACAATTTACTCTCCTATCAATGTGTGGTGTAATTTACTTTTTTGTCAATGTGTGGCGTGATTTACTTCCTACAGTTTACTTTCCGACAATTTATTTTCTTGTCAATGTGTGGTGTTATTTACTTTCCTACAATTTACTTTATTGTCAATGCATGGTGTGATTTACTTTCCAGCACTTTAATTTCCTATCACTGTGTGGTGTGAAATTTACATTCTTGCGTTATTTTTCTGTCAATTTACTTTCCTTCACTATACTTTCAACGCTGGTGTGATTGATTATCTCCTTGGCAATACTTGTGTGTTTGTCCATTCCATTGCTTGGAAGTGTGAATATTGAAACTACAACTACTCGTTAGACAAACCAACGAAAGTAGGAAGTGTAGCCTGCGCACAGTAACTTGTAAATAAAATCAAAACCTCAGATTGACAAATTTAATGTACAGATTCATTAGTTGCCTTTCTATGAATTAGAAAAGTAATTAAAGAGTCCACCATTTTGGTACCATTGCCAGGGAGTTTCCAAAGGTGCAATAGTACTCTTTCATTGGTTTTTAACATAGCTCATGTTATGGGGATTTGAGTGCATTTAAATTAGGTCATATAGATGCATGGATTAAGTTACTAAACATTTATATTTTGGTGCATTAAGAGTCATCCATAGTACTAATCTCCTTGTAACAAGATTAGAAAGAGGGGAAAAAAAACATTAGTGAATGAGGATTCCACTAGAGGAAGAGTCAAAGAAAGTTTATTTGAAGAAGGTATGCTTTACGATATTCATAATCCTTCCCATAACTTTTTGGCATGAATTAAATATCATTCCATTCTTAAATTAATCTAATACTTTATATCCTCTAGAACAAACTGTGGAAAAATTTCACGGATAATGAAACACTTTGTGGAGTTCCCATAGTGGTTATGTCAAGTTCTCATTATATCAATCTCATATTTTAAATAATGAGACACTCCATGGACTCTATATAATTCCCATGGTGGTTATTTTAGACACTCATTACTACCACACCACAACTTGAACCAAATATTATACCTACTCTCCTCTCTTTCTTCCACTCTTATRGCATTCTTGTTTCTTGCTCTCCATCTTCTATCTTTCCCTCCACTACTACACTCCTTTGATATTCTCATTTTTGTGTATTTCCCATTTTCCTCATTTCTCTCTCATCCTTCCTCCCTCCCTCCTTTTCCACCCATTGACACATGATTTTTTTATAATATCTACAAGCTTTGACTCTTTGTCCTTGATTATATCTACGATACATCTAGTCTCTTTGTTTTTGGAAAAATGTGCACTAAATCAATGAATTGATGCTCAAGGTATTAATGGTTGTATTACTCTTGGGAGCATCATGGTTTATGTTTGTAATCATTCTTGAGTCTGTTTGGTAAGGTGTGGTAACTGAAAAAAATATGTCTACATGTTTCATCTCCTCTAATTGTTTCTTGGTGAAAGGTTATTGAATTGTAAGTCCTTAGTGGCAAATTCATAAAGAATATAATATTGGCATTGATACATCTCATATCCATATTATTTTCCTATAGAACTAACGAGCTTCGTGGTTGGGTAACTAGGTGTCTCGATAGATGGAAATATTTCCATAGGATGACCAGTGGTTGAGTCTTTATAATCAAGTTGATTTGGAGTACAACATGATTCCAATCAATCTTTTTAGTACTAGTGTTTGAGATAAGGTTGGTTCATAGTTGGTATATTGTTCTAGATCATAGTCTTACAAGTAAAGGAGGAGCATCATCGTTTGATAGGTTTAATTTAAGATCTCTCCATAGACAAACTTTGTACTTACATGGAAAATTAAGCCAATTCTTTTTGTGGCATTTTGAATTCACAAATACACTAAAAAAAAGTTGGGATGGTCAATTTTGTGGGGATCAAATAAAGAAAATCTAAAATCCTATTTCTAAGAGGAATATCCCTTAGAATATAGTTTACAACTCAATTTGAATCACTTCTTTTCAATATCATATGAAATATTTACACCAAAATTAGTAACTACTTGTCCCAAAATCTACATTATCACAATTTTGCATTCTAGTTGTTCAACAACATATTTGGCACATAAAATCATCACATTTTCAAAAAATGTTTCTAGTAGAGATAAATACATGAATCTACTTTCATATCCCACTAGAATTATGTCAATCCAACATCATATGAAAAAATCGTGCTCAAAATATTGACTATTGGTACATGTTGGAAATTAAAAATGGTTATGTAATGTAGACTATTCAACAACATATTTGATATATCAATTATTCATGACTTTAAAACATATTTCTATTGGAGATATATACATGAATTTACTTTCATATCCAACATCGGGCAAAAAATTTATGTTCAAATTAGTCATTGCCTATCCTAAATTATTCACTGCTAATAATTTGCATCCTAGACTATTATTAGTCTATTTGACATATCAATTATTGATGTTTTGTTCCCATAGTGTAGAGCAGTCGGTGAGGGAGTGTGTTGTTAAGGAACTCCGTAAATGAAGTCATTGGTTCGAAACCTCTGGGAACACCTCAAATCCAACCATGTTAAGGGCTAGTGCAGTCTAGGTCGGGTGTGATCCCCGAATGATTTTGACGGCTTAGATGCCCCTAGGTCATGGCATCTCATCCATAGGCCAATCCCGCAAGTCAAGGACACTTTGCTGGAAAAAAAAATCAATTATTGATGTTTTCTAAACCTATTTCGATGGGGAATATATAAATGAATACATTTCATCTCTCACAAGAATCATGTCAATCTAGTTTCAAAAGAAAATTTTGTGCCCAAAATAATGATTGTTGGTTCAGGCTGAAACACAAAAACAACTTTGTTATACAAATTGTTTCTCAATAGATTTGACATACCATTTCAAATCACTTTAAAAATATATTTATAATGGAGATATCCTTATGAATCTACTTTAATATGGATTTGGAATCATTTCAATCAAACATTAATTGAAAAAGTTATGACCAAAACATTGTTGGGTAGTCTAGGCTAGCAACCTCTCCTCAAAATGTTGAAAATGAAAGTTACTTTTTACGTTTTTTCTATATTCATTATTTGTAACTATTTTTATTGGAATAATAAAGTCCATATACCTTTCTTCTTCCATGATCTCACCTTTTATTATAGACAAGTGTCAGCTTTTGTAAGTGACAAAAAGATCAAGAAGGTCAACCATCCATGAAGGAGTGGTTTACAAAGACCAATTTGGGCTTATACAAAAAGGGGATGTTACATAGACATCCGAAAATTGCAATATTATGTGATGTTGAATCCTTGTTTCTACATTATCAATCACTTCCACACTTGATGTGGATCTTGTGTTACATAACCGATCACTATGGAAGAACTCAAGTTGTTAACCAACATTACCAAGACTTTTTGTAAAGTTATAGAAGGATAGAATACAAGGAAAATGAAGAATTGACTTGAAAATAAAGTGAATGTTAATGCTACAGAAGTGAAGACAAGTGCTACAAGAGTGAAGACAAATTATTACAAAAGTACAAATAAAATCCAAGAGGCAATGCTACCAAACAAAAAAAGGAGGGCCAATGCACATTCCATCGCCCTTATTCCTCAACGCCATTCATCATCTTTATTCATCAACATTATCATTCCTAATATTCTCTACTACTTCATAACCATGGTATGTCAATGCATTTTCCTACTCCTCATCTTAAAGTCTTGTGTGTTGAATTCAATGAAGTTTTATTTCCTTATGTGGTTGATAATGAAGACCAATAGTTTTCCTCAATTATTCCTTCAACCATTACTATTGAATCAAAACTTCGACGTATTCTTTGTTTTCTCCATAAAGGCCTCCACAACTTCCTGCTCCACCCACTCAATAACATAACTCAACCCGCTTACATCGTCAAGTTGCCTATCTATCCTATTTCCTTTATAAAAAATTAAAAATATATAAAAATAAAAATTATGATGGTGAAAACCTGTTATAGGTGCCAACAGATCGTGAATCATTTGAAAATCAATCTCTAGCAAGCATTCCTCAGGAATAAAAATTTTAATTGTGAAAAAACTCTAGGCATAGTCAGACAAATTTTGTTTGAAAACTATATCATTGACAAACAAGGTTTGCAAAAAAATAAATGAATAAAATCAAACAATAAATCTTCTTTCAAGTTTCAATTTCTCGTTGAATAAATATTTTCAAGATCTTGTCGCTACCACTCCTCCAAAAGTCTTATTGTCACATGCTACTATTGATCTTGTCCATTACACTTCCTTCACATCTAACAGTGTGTTATAAGTCCTACAATATGTTTTCACTTTCAGTAACACTTCACAATCCTTGACTTGTTGTAGAAATATGTACTTATGATCACCTAGAGAAGTGATGCAAACTCCTTGAACAAATATGCTACAGATCATGTGTGTTGTGAAAACTCTACAAGATGTTTTATAAACTCTACAGGATGTTGTGGAACCATTTGTATTACATATCCTATGTCCTATAAAAACTCTACATGTTGTTTCTGAAACTCTACAAGATGATAAAAAACCTCATGTGTGTTGTGAAAACTCTACATGTTGTTGTGGAACCTTCTGCACTGCAGATCCTGTGTACTATGAAACCTTATGTGTGTTTCACTCTAGAAGTTGTTGTGAAACATATTGTACTATAGATCTTGTATTTTGTGGAAAATCTACAGGTTGTTGTATAACCTTATGTACTATGGAACCTCTTGTACTACAGAACCTCAAGGCATTTACTATAGAACCTCTTGCCATGGGATCTTGTGAATGTCATATACTTTTTGCAGATGTCATGGACTTCTTAGTAGGTGTAGGTGTGTTTTTTTTTCTAATCTTTTTTCATATTCATTAAATGCTATGGGTTTGTATTTGAAAATATACTTGGCCCTACTCTATTTTTCCCCACCTCCTTACCATTTGTCATTTTTCCAAGAAAAAAAAAAATCTTCAGTCGAGGGGGGGTGGGGGGACATTGACCACACCATCACCACCCTTATATAATCAGTGACTTCACTACATTTTTTTTCTACACACCCCCTAAATATCCAATAAAGAGAAGGACTAATGTTGTTACACAAGAACCAACATCAAAAATCCATGCTATTATTGCCACACAAGAACTAGTAGCAGAAAATGAAGTAGAAGAGAAGATTTTAGGGATTATACAAGAAAGAATGAGTTGTTATTCTACAAGAACCTACAGTAGAACAAGTTGTTGCATAAGAATTTCCTCTTCATGATTACATCCATGAGTATACAAAATATTTTGTTGATAGCCCTTCTTACAATGTGTAATTATCCTTGGAAATGTTGTGTATCCTCTTTTATATGTTTGTTGTGAATCCTATGCTACAATTTTTCTATAGATTAAATGGTTTATTTATATCTAAATATTGGAGAAATAGGTATTCATGATTTTTGACATAGAGAAGGATTATATTGGAACAAACATATCTAAAAAATCACAAATACCAAGATCGTATTTGAAGAGGAATTTGTTGATTATCAGACATGCAAAAGTTTTTGCAGATCACTAGTCACATTTGCTACATGAGTATCTAATAATTTTGGTGGAGAGAAGCATTGCATTTGGATAGACATGCCCATAAAAAATCTCAACTACCCAAATCATATTTTAAGAGAAATTTGCTAATTATCAAACTTGTAGAAGTTGTTGTGGATCAGTCATATTTGCTATAGATCTTGTTTTTGTTCATATCAGATGATCTATGAAATGGGTAATTGATATTTGTGGTGGATAGAAGCATTGTATTAGGAAATACATGCCCATAAAAAATCTCAACTACCCCGATCATATTTTAAGAGAAATATGTCGATTATCAGACCTATAGAAGTTGTTCCAGATTGCTAGGCATATTTGCTAGAGATCCTATTTTTGTTCATATTAGATGATCCACGAAATGGGTATCTAATGTTTTTGGTGGAGAGAAATATTGCATTAGGACATACATGCCCCTAAAACATATCAACTACCTCGACATATTTTAAGATAAATATGTTGATTATCATACATGTAGAAGTTGTTGCAAATTGTTAGTCATATTTGCTAGAGATCCTATTTTTGTTCATATTAGATGATCCATGAAATGGGTATCGTGAGATTTTTGGTGGAAAGAAGCATTGAATTAGGACATGCATGCTCATAAAAAAATTCAACTACCCAGATCATACTTTGAGAGAAATAAACTACTTATCAAACCTGTAGGTTTCGTTGCAAATCCATCATGTTGTTGTAGATCCATTGTAGGTGATGTTTTATAGTTGTAATCATCCTTAAAAATAGATATGTCCTCCAAAAATGTTCAAGATGTCCATGGATGAGATACCATTAGATGGATCAATTACTTTTGTTATAATTTCGTATTCATGCATAGTTAACATAATGATGATAAATGTCTCAAGATGACCCACCAATGTGAAATAAAGACCTTGAAAAATGGGTTAGTCATTATTTGATGTGACTTCAAGATACTGTTGGGAAAAATATTGGTATATTTCATCAACAAGATGTTTTTTGGGAAAGGAGAGGAAAAATGAAAACTATCAACATCAAACTAGGTTATTATGCATTGGGATAAATAGAAACACTATTCAGTATGGGTCCTTACAGCTTGGAGGATAGATATAGGGGTACAAGGTTGCATGAGAACATGTAATATCTTCAGTATGATGGATCCCAGTATTGTCAACTTTTCATCATATTTATGTCATCATTTACATATATTTTTACCTACCCATAATCATATATTTATCCTTTTTAATGCTTGAAACCATAATTTAGGTTTAAAGTGTTTTCAATTGCATTTATTTAGTATTTCATTTACAAATATCATTAACATTATGAGAATTGTGTATTTTTTATTTAATTGAGTAATGGCTTATTTGCGGACAAGTTGTAATAGAATATTAATTCAAGATCCTATATTATGGGTCTATACGCTACAAGTTGAAGGAAATTTGAATTAATGTTGCAAAGCATTTGTAGATTTATGTGTTGCATATTTAGCATGTTACAAATGAGGGAATTGACCACCACCAATCACATAGCCACTTGGGGAAGATAATAAAACATATATTTCATGGTTTTAATTATTGGAAAGTAGATTTCTATGTGTCCATGTGTGCATATCCATTTTTATTACATATTCAAAGATCTCCCATGTATATGTCATGGATCTAGAGAGCCCAACATCATTAATAACTATTTTAAACATATTTTGGGAAAGTTATTTTAACCCATGTAGCTTAATATGAATTTGGCAATCAAAGACATTCCAAAATTCATTGAGAATTAGCTAGTATATTGAAAATCATTTTCTATATTCTATAAAATTGTAAAATGGTTGTAACCATGGAGATTCATTAAATCTCAAGTGGATCTATATTCATACATTTGTTATTTATATTTAAGGGCAACCTCATGCATAAAAGAGAAGAGACGAGGTCTATCTCTCACTCTCTCATCTTGGATTGTAAGGGTTATTCTTTAATATAAGTATTAGTTCTATTCTTATTTATTTTGTATGTTTTTAATAGTGATATAGATTAATATTAGTGATCTATTCTATAGAAACAAGGCTCACTCCAATAAAACAGAGCGTTGTGTAGTTTAAGTAGTTTTTCATTTCTTGTTGTGTGATTTAATTTATTGATGCAATTATTCATTTGTGTGGGATTGCATTTATTTGCTAGATTATTATTATTTATTTTATTACATTTACATAGGATTATAATTAGGATTACTTTTACTTTAGTAAATTATATTTATTTATGTAGACTACAGTAATCTTGATAAGTTACATTCAATTATGTAAGGTTACATTTAATTTATAGATTAGATTTATGTCTATGGAATTGCTTTCAATTCAATTAAGTATATTCATTTATGAAGGGTTGCATTCATCTCAGCAGTCACATTTATTTTTGTGGGTTATAGACAATGATCACAGTTGGCAATAGTTATTCTTTTGCACTCTACTTTCCTATAGTTTACTTTCTTGTCAATTTACTTTCATGCAATTTACTTTCCTGTCAATGTGTGGTGTGATTTACTTTCCTGTCAATGCATGGTGTTATTTACTTTCCAAAATTTTACTCTCCTATCAATTCGTGGTGTGAAATTTACTTTCTTGCACTTTACTTTCATGCATTATGCTTTCAATGTTAGTGTGATTGCTTATATGCTTGCCAATACTTTTGTGGTTGTCCATTCCATTGCTTGTAAGTGTGATTGTTGAAACTACAACTACCTGTTAGACAACTAGTGAAAGTAGGAGGTGTAGCCTACATATACAGTGCATGATAACTCATAAGAAAAACCATAGCCCTGGCTTGACAAATTTAATGTATAAACTCATTACTTGCCTTGTTATGAATTAGAAAGGTAATTAAAGAGTCTGTCACCAACTCCTCTCATGCCAATAGATGGAAATTTTAAAGATGGCAAAGGCTTATCTTTTTCTTTAACCTTTCATTAGAAAATAATATCATTTCCAAAGAGTTGATAAGTGCATTTCCTTAAAAAATGTGATGTGTGCATTATGTTATCGCACAAATTGTACATTGGGAAGAGTCTGACCCAATCCACAAGATGGAGAGAACTATGGGAGAGTCTACCCATTGTCACCTTAGATAAACCCTCCCCTTGTTTTAGTGAAGGAGAAATCCTACAAAAGGGGGGAATCTCGAACGACCCTAGGGGGAAATGAGACAGAAGTGAGGTTATGGAATATTATGCCCCTATAGGTCAAACTACTGAGTGGAAAGTGGCTTCGGAATGAGTCTTGGAGATATTCAATGGTTGTCGAGTGCTTGAGTATCTATGGAAGATAGTTGTACCTACTTGAGACATAAGAAAAGACAAATATACAAGCCAATATATCCAATGGAAAATAAATTGAAGCTTGTTGTCCTATATAGAAGTAGTGAACAATGATACAAATCATCAAGTAAATGATAATCAAAGTTGCTAAATAAGTCACTGAAAGTCTAGTTAAAGATGTAAGAGATAAACTAGCAATGACTAGTATAACTCAAGTGAGATAGAGCAAGACTTTAGAAATAGTATAGGATTGTTGAAAGATGTTATTACAGAGATAATATAATAGTCTTATGGTTGTAGCAAAAGAATGCTACATCATAAAATTCCAACCACCAAAAATTACAAGTAAGACACCCAAAAGATGCACAATGACTAGTAGATTATTATGGCAACTTTTTAGCAAATTATGACGGTTAAAAAGAGAGAAAAAGTAAAAGTTTGAGAGCAATTTGTTGCAGCCCTAATGGTTGTATAATTTATGTTATGAAAGAAATAAGATATCCTTGTCCAAAGAGGACACCCTAGTGGCTCAACCAATCTAGTAGAGCACAAAATTAATTCCATTTCAAACAATTTGAAAATCTCATAAAATCGTGTTACCCAATTTTATTTCTCCAATGCAAATTTCATATTAGTGACTTTAAAATATTGGGTAAATGGAGTCTTGGATGTAAGAATTAAATCCAAAATATCCCTAGGGTTGTAATCCCTTTTACTCCCTAGGGAATGCAAATCAAACTTAGGTAAATCTAGGACGGTGTACACCCTTGTACAACTCCTAGCAACCTTGTTCCAAAACGACTTATCAACTAGCAATGAGATGAATCTTGATGGAGGGTGTATGCACTTATACTCTTCCTAGGGTTTCAACCAAAAACACTATGGAACAAGTACGAAGAACTAACAAATTCCAGATTTGTCTTACCAATTCCAAGAGAGATCCAATATAAAACCCTAGTTCACCAAGCAATGTCCATTCATAAGCAATATAAGAAGTCTCCAAGAGGTGAGCACCACCTTAGCTCAACAATATACCAAGAGAAATCACCAAAAGATATTTGCACAAGAGAGAGAGATCCAAGTTTCCCAAAGAGGGCGCAAATTTCAGCCAAGTACCCTTCTCCAAATGGGAGAACCGTAATGAAAATGAAATAGAAATGATCCTTATTTATACAAATCTCCTAAAAAGTGTTTGTCCACTTAACAAGCGTAAACCACAAAATAAGGGATACATTTCCCTTTATTTTTCCCCTTTACAACTTTAAATTTAATTTGCACATAAGATAAACCCTAAAGAATGACGTCACCCCCTTGATGGGTGACATTTTGGCACATGTAGTAAGTCGTTGGGGTTTGAGAAGGTAGCACTAGGCCTCCAAAGGCCATGTGTCTTCAATTCAAGAGTATCCTCCTCAATGCATGGGTTCTTCCACCAAAACATTCCAAGTGTCCATTTTCACCACCACATGCCCTAGCCCCAAGCAAGACATCAAGCCTAGAAACATGGTATAAGAGCTCCCAAGCAGGTCGTTGAGCTAGAAGAAGGCTAGGTGTCATTGTCCAAGGTGTCATCTCCTACCTCCAAAGGCTACAATCATCATCCGGTGTATGGGCCATGGCATTTAACCTGTGGAATTATTTCCCCAATGAGGTCCCAAGCTAGGCTTGTTCCTAAAAAATGTCCATGAACAAGGTCCCTCAAAGACAAACAAATGCATCCTCCAAGGATCTCAAGTCAAAGCATCATGGAAACTAAAATCACACTTAATATAACAACCATCTGAGCATGTACATCAAAAAATACCTCATCAAACTAAACAAGTGCTCAAATACCCTATGCAATTTGGAAAGTTTAGGTATGGGAGGGTTGATGTAATATCCCTAGGATGAGCCCCAGTTGTATTATGAATTGTAAATATGTTTTGTAGGCTGGTAGGCTGAGCAATTATAAGTTAGTAGGCTTATGTGTTAGTAGGTCGGAGAGCCTAGGTGTTAAAGGACAGGAGCCTGTTTTGTACATGTAAGTATTCATATTATTAATATAAAAACATCACTGCGTGTAGACCGACCACGATAAAGAGAATGGGGGACTAAGCTCCACTAGGTTGGTTAAGGGAGAGGGGGATGATAGGTTGGAAAGAGGGGCTAAGCCTAAAGGCTTAAGTCCAAGAGAATAATATTTTTTTATTATTCCAAAATTTGTTTAAAAGGATATGTTTTTATCCTAAGTTCTTGGGGGATGACGAGT